>OX393559.1:25635287-25798384 GCA_947650365.1 Chamaelirium japonicum | reverse complement strand
AAGTGCTTTCGCGTTTGCGTTGACGAGACCTTTCCAACGAATCCTCTCGGGCCCTATTCTGACTTCCGGTTTGATAGTTACGGGTGATTATTCTTTTCAGCCCGGTTGATGGACGAATCGCACCCGGATTCCAACCGAGCCCGGTTCAGGGCTCGGGACCGAGCCCGACCAGCCCTAGAGCCTGCCTCCCGGTCTCCTAACATAATTTAGGCTCTCTTGACCTCTCTCCCCAGTTATTAAAATCCGAAATTCGGATGAGAATAATCGGGTAAGATTTTGGGATGATAAACCCCTACCTTTTAGTCCTTATCCCTTCCCCCTTATTAGGAAACCTTAACCAACCCTATCCCACGTCCCTCCTTATCACAGCCTCCCCCTTTTTTCTATAAATAGAGAGAGAGAGAGAGGAACGTGAGAGAACGTGAGAAAAAGAGAGAGAGAACGAGAGGAGAGAGAGAGAGAGAACGGGAGAGAAAAAGAGAGAAAACGGGAGAGAAAGAGAGAGAGATGCAGAGAGAGACAGAGCGAGACGGAGACGGAGAAGGAGGAGAGATCGAGGGAGATGGAGCGCCGACCCGCCCCTCGCCGGAGCCCCGGCGAGCACGCCGAGACACCCGCAGGTCAGCCACCCCCTCCTCCTCTCAACCCCTCCGCGACCCAACCCGCGACCCCCGGCCCTTCCTTCTCCCTTGCCGCGGCCCGCACGGGCGGACACCGTCGCCGCACCCGAGCCTCTCCCGGCGATCGCCGGCGCACCACCACCGACCTCCGATCCGACCAAGCCCCCATGCGAACCCCTCCGGCCGGCTCTCAGGCTCCGACGACTGCTTCGGCCGCCTCCCCCCGCGCCTCCTCCGTGGGGGTGGTGCGGGAGAGGCCGGCCGAGCACTCGCCGGCGCTCCAGGCCGCCCCTCCCGCCGGCCACCGTCGCGCAGGAAACCCCCCCCCCCCCCGGCTGGACGTCTCGTGGAGAAGAAGGATATGGGGGGGGTAGAATAGTAATTTCCCAGTTTTTAATAAACCCCAGACCCGACCTATTAATACTGCAGACCCGACCCGACTGCATTTGCAGACCCGACCCGCTTAAGTGCACAGCAGGCCCACAGACCCGGCCCAACAGTGAACCGGTCTGGTTCACCTGAACCAGACCTGTGAACCAGACGATTTTGGTTCGACTGCCATTTCTCCGTCCGAACTCGGAATTGGATGAAACCAGCGCCATTTCGACCGGCTCGGAAAATACTACCTGTTGGCCATAGTTTATCATAGTAATTGTACTGTTTAATACCCTGTTTTATCCTTTGACCCGATATTATCGCGGTACCGTGGTTTGATCGCCGTTTCATCGTCCGAACTCGGATTCGGACGAAACCAGCGGCATTGTGCTCAGAACATTGAGCCCTACCTATTAAACCTAGAAGATAACCCTAGAACCCCTTCTACCCTGGCAATCTAGCCATGCGATCGATTTTATCAGTTCTACGTGGTTTGACCCGAAACCATCCGACCGAAGTCGGATTCCAGCGAAACTGGAACCATCGGAAAGGGTTCTTCGAGCCCGATTCGATGAGTAGGTTTAGCTTCTATTTACTTATTTGGCCTAGTAGTGTTTAGGTTTGAGTTCTTCAGTCGCACGGATTTACGTGTTGTCGACTCAATGTTGGTCCCCTATCGAGGGTGCTCGACTATCCTTGGCATAGAACCCTCATCGTAGATTCTTTTGTTTTAATCGATAGAGTTGTGATGCGGAGCTGTGGTTATTATCAGACTGTGATTATGGTGATCCAACGGAGGCGGATCAGAGGCAACTAGCAGGAGTCGTGTGCGATCGACAACCAGGTGACATCTACTACCCTTGCGTGGTCTTTAATAGTGGGAAATGAGAATGACTAAGGGTAGGTGTCCAGGACACTGCATGCGGGCCCCGCCGGGCATCGTCGCATGTGGTCAAGTGGACCCCGCCTTGCATGCGGAGTCGCGAGTCCGGCGACGCATGCTTAAAATATTAATAGAATGATAATAATGATTGCTTTTGATTGTATGGACACCGTAATTAGGATTCCCTTAAATTAAATAATAAATTGAATAACTAATAATTATCGGGACCCACCCTCCTGAGAGGAGTATGGCAACCCTAGCACACGGGTCACTGGGATGAGTGTCTTACTTACTTTATTTATTATGTCGCATGGGTTGCGAGAGGAGTACGGGACCAGGGGTAAATTGTTGGAAATTGTTAAGCATTAAATATACCTTTTGTAGCTTCAGTATATATATTGAAAGATGTTATATGAGAATCTACCTGGTTAGAAGGTAGGGACCCCGTGCACGCAAGGGCCGTGAACCACCCTGCGCGTACAGCCGAAGTTAAGTAGGTTAGGGGTCACGGGCAAGGGTTGTGGTAAAGCCAATAGGAGGTGCCCTCGAGTAGGGATTGGCCTAGCAGCCCTATCCCGGGGAGTTGAAGTCCCCATAGTAAAGCAAGTTGGGCGGTAGAGCTCCACCGTGAAAGACGGGAAACCCCTTATGATCATCTGGGTGACTAGTGCATGGTGTTGGTGGATGCACGGCGAGAGAGTTGGCCCTCTACATCGAAATAAAAGGCCCTATAGTAATGCCCGACCGGGGGCAGGATGAACAAAATATCCGGGGTTCACATTTTGATAGTGTGTGTTTTATCTATATATGAATTTAGAATTGTGTGACTGTTTATATAATGACTTCGTGACTTTATCTGAACGTATTATTTAATTTGTTCTTTAATGCTGTAGAACATTGAATGGACTTCATGTTAGATAACCTAGTGACAGTAGGAATTGCATGTGAATATAGACTACTGATAGGTTTAGGTATCATTCTGCAAACTTTGATTCTACTAGAACTGATAGATCTTATCTTAATTTATTAAGATTGGTCGTCTCATATTATTATAGACTATTAGGATGTCACTAGCCATTAATTTGGCTAATCTCCCAATTTCCTATTGGGGGCTACTCTTTCCCACGAGTAGGCTCAGTTGCAGGTTCGGAGGCTCAAGAGTAGCAGTAGGAGTCCAGAGGCGGAGTTAGAGTTGCAGTGTTACCTTTCTGCTTAGTACGTCAATCTTGTAGTCTTTTCTCTTCAGACATTGTAATTGTATTGGAATAAGAGTTCTTATCGGTTAGTTAGTATTCTATGGTTGTAGTTGCAATGGTTCCAGCTGAATCCTTTTGGGTAGGCCTCCCCTCAAGGCCCCAAGCCTAGGATAGATCATGATGAAAATATAAGGATATATATAAATGACTAAATTGATTAACCTTGTAGATAGGAACCCTAAATTGGTGCACTTGAGTGTTAGGTAGTGGGTAAAACCACTTGGCTAGTCGTAGGAGGCTTGAGCCTCGTGCTCCCTCAGATAGATTCCTGTCAGTATGTAGTGGCACCGACATATCACTCATACTGAGAGGATATGACTTTTGAAGGTTGAGCTTGACTAGATAATATCTTCTCTCTATTGACATTTCTCTTTCTCTGCTTTTTAAATAAAAATGTTTTTCAAAAATCAAATTTAAAAGATTCCCCTCTTGTTTCTCCCTCCTTCTTGTTTTTTCATATTAGAGAGCGTAGAAGAAGCCCTGTGAGAACCCAAATTGGTATAGTTAAGTAACCAGACCCAAAATCCCTCTTCTTTTCTCACCTCACACCCCAGGGATCGGTCTTCAGATTTCTGGGGCGTGACATTGCTGCTGTCCTTTTGTTACGGGAGTTCTGTAGCGGGTTTTTTGGTTGATTGTGGAGTAAATATTGTCCAGGAGTCTCTGTCTTTGCTGCTGCTGTGTTTTGTTGGTGCTTGCTGAGCCTGTTGTCTGCTTTTGTTGATCTTGGCATTGCTGTGATTGAGAGGTGTAGAATTTACAAGAATTGGAGATTAGGTACCAGAGCCTCTGAGGGCTGTTTTGGAATGCAGTTTTTTTTGGCTATTGCTGGCTAATTGCTGTTGGTGCTGGTAGTTCTAAGATGAGCAGTCGAGCCTCAGGATTGGAGAAGTAGAGGACCCCTGATTCCACTATTCTCCTTGTTGCTGATGTGCATTGTTGATACTGTGCTGGTTGGGCATGCTGTATGTGTTTGTTTCTCTTGGTTCTGCTGTGATGGGTTTTGCTACAGACCTTGGTGAGGCCATGGATGCAGACCTTAGTTAAGGCTGCAGTATTGGAATGCAGTAATGGGTTACTGATACGCTCTGATACCAACTTGATACGATCTGATATCAACTAGATGAGATGCGTATGCTTGAAATAAACAAGTGCAGAATTTAAAACATCAAATCAGATTTCAGCATAATAAAATCAGATTTCAGCAAAGCCTATTATCATGGTTCATCATTCATTCGATCCCAATCAGATTTAAGTCAATGAAATCATAAAACTGACAATAAGAACAATAATTTCAGATTGTTATAACTGAATTCCAGCAATACTGAATAACATAATCTCAAATAATATGCCAATGTATCAAAGAACAACCATATATAAATCTAAACGATAAATCCTAATGGATGAGTTTCTCGGGAAAACATAATTTTAGGGGTCCCATGATGAAATCAGCAATAAGGCCGGTTGGGAAAAGGAGGTTATCACATGAAAATTACCGAGGATCGATCTCACCGTGCTTTGGTCAATGTCGGCAGCTTTCCGATACTCCGTTGTTGCAGATGAAAGGTGCGGAAGGGGAGGAGTGGCTCAGAAGATGGGGTGAAGAAGCCGAGACGACGGATCTTTGAAGACAAAGAAACTTCACGTCGATCTTCCGTGAAGCCATGGATAAATAGCGAGGCGACGGGGTAGAAGCTTGCGAAGGAAGAACAGGATGAGAAGCAAGGAAGAATTCGTCGGAAAGGATAAACCGAACAAGCGAGCCGCTTCTCCGTTTCTAGGGTTTCAATTCATATTCATCTCCCCTTCCTCTCAATTAGGGTTTAGACTTTATAGGGAATGAAAGCACAAAGGCACAAAAGGAAAGAAAGTGAAAGGGAGGCCGGTCGAGTAGAGAGAGAGAGAGAGGGGAACGCGCGGAAGAGAGAGGGGGATCGGTGGGTGTCCGCGGGAGAGAGAGAGAGAGGGCCGGTCGGGTGGGGGATTAGGCTAGGGTTTTGGGTTTTTACTTTTCCTTCGAATCTTATCCATTGAGATCTATCCTATCTTAAGATCCTACGGCTAGAAAGTAAGCACAGAAACGAGTCAGTTCGGCATCTGTGGCTCGAACCGGATGCGAACATGGCTCGCACCTACCCAAACCAGAAATAAAAACTAAAATAACTAAAGATCCGTTGGTCGGATCGAAATAAAGTAAAAACCAAAACTGTGGGGCTTCGATTAAGCTTTCCACTGATGCAGACGGATCGACGATCGGGTTCCTGGATCTCCGGCACGGATGAAAATACGCCATCAGCTGTAGAAAAACTACACGTAGTAGGCTCGTCTGCATCAAGTCCCCCGGACTCAAAAGAACTCAACTCCTGTCGAGCACGGTCCTGGATCCGGCGGGGGCTCTCCTGGTAGCAATGACAGCCGCTGAATCCGCTCGAGCTGCTCTCCCGGGTCTGGTGGCCAAGTAATCCACCTCAAGTATGCAGCAACTCCATCTCGTATCCCCTGCCCCTTGACGCCAAGCGAAGACCTGAAAGTCAACACCAATATCCTCCGCGGCACGATAAGATCATCAAAATACTCAGATAATTTCATGTGATAATAGGAATTTGGGTTGACATGAAATTCAAATGACATGCGAGAAGAAAGGCCGCGGGAGCATAATGTGCTGCGGGTCATCGGCTTGTGCAATAGGCAATGGTGTATTTGGGAGGCCATGGGGTGCGGGTGCATTATGTGGTGCTCGAGGTGGCCTGCGCACGGTGCAAAACAAGTGGATTCTAGATGACGAAGATATGTCATGCAATCATTGTCGGGATTCAGTGAAAAAAAAGAGAAATTAAAATACTCATCATGCCACTTGTTATGATTTCGAAAAATTAAAGATGATGGGTTGTCTGAAATTTGAACGCATGATTCATAAGTATTTTGCATCGAAAAGTGATCAAACATGCCAAAATCGTCTTTAAGATTAAACTCAACACTTGGATGACATGGATGCACATGTGACTGGTTTATGATTGTAGAGATGTCAGGCAAATGATGAATGCGAGTGCGATTAATGCCTACATACTCTAAGTGCGATGTGCATGCAATGGAATGCAAAATATTGTCTAATCCCTTCTCAATTGCTAGTGAACCAGATGAACACCCTACTAGATTATCAGCGAATGGGGGTATGGAATGTTTCGGATTCAGAAGAGCTTTAGGTGCATGGGGTGATGGAGACTGGTGACTAACCAGCAGTGGTGCAGTCACATCATCTTCCCCCAAGACTAACTCATTGAAGTGTTCGCCCTCAGACCCATGACTGTCCTCTTCATTGTCCGCCAAATTTGTCTGTGAATTGATTTGTTATCGAGGACAATCGGTTGACTTGTGACCTGGCTGATCTACCGATTTGTGCTCTTGTTGCAGGTTTTGGTAACTTCTGTTTTGACTGATCTGCACGTAGCACGCCATCAGATTTGTGCTCTTTTCCCTCGACGACTAGTGCGCTTGGATACTTTCGAGGACAAATTCTGGAACACACTTTGTTTGGAAGCAGAAGGGAGGAACTTCTGTTGCATCTTTCCCCTCATGTGTGTCCAAGTGGAAATTTTTTCCTTTCCTTTCCTACCCCTAGTGGTCTGCAACTGTTTCCACCAGATCAGTGCATGACCTTTCAGTTTAAGGCTGACAAACTTAACTTGTTTGTCGCGGGGGATTTCTTTCCATTCGAAATACTGGTCGATTTGCTCGGCCCACTCTAGAAACTCTTCGGGATCCATTCTACCCTCGAACTCAGGAATTTCTATTTTTATGCCCTGATCCCAGCCCCAATGGGATTTCGACCTCCTATGAGTTCTCTTACTTCGCCTATCAGTCCCGTCAGAGGAACTGACGCTATCACCTCCGGACTCTAGGTCTAACTCACTACGTTCTGGAGACGCTCTAGTCCTGTGCTCTCGATGGGGTCGAGATGGATTTTGGGAATTGGTGAAGGCCAAGGTCAAGGTTTCAATCTGGGTCTGAAGCCTACCCATGTGTTCCTGTTGCCTTATGAAGGTATCGTGCCAAGTACGGGGTGAAAAAGGTCCAGCCATTATGGATTCCATCGACTCACTTACAAAGAGAAAGGGATGGTCCTAATATGTATGCGATCACGTGATGCGTGGTACTAATTAATGCAAGATACAAAACTAAAATGAAAATAAGAAAAATAAAAAAAAATTTCAGCAACACGCGATGATGCGAAAGATGCGAGAGGACCGGCCGTTGCGTAAGGACGCGACGACAAGTGCGCTCTGATACCAACTTGATACGCTCTGATACCAACTTGATACGATCTGATATCAACTAGATGAGATGCGTATGCTTGAAATAAACAAGTGCAGAATTTAAAACATCAAATCAGATTTCAGCATAATAAAATCAGATTTCAGCAAAGCCTATTATCATGGTTCATCATTCATTCGATCCCAATCAGATTTAAGTCAATGAAATCATAAAACTAACAATAAGAACAATAATTTCAGATTGTTATAACTAAATTCCAGCAATACTAAATAACATAATCTCAAATAATATGCCAATGTATCAAAGAACAACCACAAATCTAAACGATAAATCCTAATGGATGAGTTTCTCAGGAAAACATAATTTTAGGGGTCCCATGATGAAATCAGCAATAAAGCCGGTTGGGAAAAGGAGGTTATCACATGAAAATTACCGAGGATCGATCTCATCGTGCTTTGGTCAATGCCGGCAGCTTTTCGATACTCCGTTGTTGCAGATGAAAGGCGCGGAAGGGGACGCGTGGCTCAGAAGACGGGGTGAAGAAGCCGAGACGACGGATCTTTGAAGACGAAGAAACTTCACGTCGATCTTCCGTGAAGCCGTGGATGAATAGCGAGGCGACGGGGTAGAAGCTTGCGAAGGAAGAACATGATGAGAAGCAAGGAAGAATTCGTCGGAAAGGATAAACCGAACAAGCGAGCCGCTTCTCCGTTTCTAGGGTTTCAATTCATATTCATCTCCCCTTCCTCTCAATTAGGGTTTAGACTTTATAGGGAATGAAAGCACAAAGGCACAAAAGGAAAGAAAGAGAAAGGGAGGCCGGTCGGGTAGAGAGAGAGAGGGGAACGCACGGAAGAGAGAGGGGGATCGGTGGGTGTCCGTGGGAGAGAGAGAGAGGGTCGGTCGGGTGGGGGATTAGGCTAGGGTTTTGGGTTTTTACTTTTCCTTCGAATCTCATCCATTGAGATCTACCCTATCTTAAGATCCTACGGCTATAAAGTAAGCACAGAAACGAGTCAGTTCGGCATCTGTGGCTCGAACCGGATGCGAACATGGCTCGCACCTACCCAAACCAGAAATAAAAACTAAAATAACTAAAGATCCGTTGGTCGGATCGAAATAAAGTAAAAACCAAAACTGTGGGGCTTCGATTAAGCTTTCCACTGATGCAGACGGATCGACGATCGGGTTCCTGGATCTCCGGCGCGGATGAAAATACGCCATCAGCTGTAGAAAAACTGCACGTAGTAGGCTCGTCTGCATCAGTTACGTTGCAGCCTCATTACTGTTGCTGTTGGTGGATCTGTTCTGAGCAGTCGAGCCTTGGGCATGGGGGAGTAGAGACCTAGGCAAATTTTGGAGGATCCTTGGCCTTCTTGAACCTCGTCCTGCTGAAGTTGAGAGGAGCAGGTAGTGGAGTGATTGGGATGCTAGTTTTGAGTGTTCGAGTGCTTAGGGTGTTGCAGCTATTTGGGTAGGTGGATCAGCTGCTGTCTAATTTGGTGAAATTTACCATGGGGTAAATTACTTTGGGGAAACTTACCATTGGAAAAATTTACCTTGGGGAAACCTTACCATGGGGAAACCTTACTAGGGTTTTTTACTGATTGGGGAGTTTTGTCCCTATGATATTGTTTGAGATGTTGTGGTGCAGATTGGGACTAGAGCTTTGAGGGATACCTTCTGTCGTAGCTTCTAGTGGTAGATGTTGCTTGGAGTTTGTATGAAGGGCTCAGGTTTTTTTTTAGTCGTTTGAGTATGTGAAGAAATTGGGGATCTGGAGCCATGTTTACCTTCTGTGGGAGGTCTGGAGCCATGACTAATTGGCGCTTTGGAGGGCCCAAGCCCTTCTAGATCCTCATTGAGTGCAGGGTAAATACTCCAATGGTTAAAGGGGTGTTTCTCCAGCTGTTGAAGGGGAGGACTCTTGCTTACCTCCTACTTAATCCTATGATGCTGCTATTACCTTCTAGAAGAGTATAGCTTGGGTACAGGGGAGATTTCTCAGATGATGAAGGAGAGACAGATCGATTGATGAAGACCTAGGCGCATAGGAGGGCCCAAGCCCTTTTCGATTCTCTACTACATGGGAGATAGTTATTTACTCCTCTTCATTTGCGGTCTAGTGGTGTAGTTTTTTGGGTATTTGTAGACTTTCGTTTTAGAATTCAGAACACTTTGGTAGCAACCTTGTTGGTCTACCTACTAAAGGGATCTGAATTCTTGTGTCTCTGCTTGCTCATTCTGAGTAAGCCGTGTGCTGTACCTTTTGATCCATTTAATTTATTAGTTTTTTACCTCTCAAAAAAAAAAAAAGAAGATTATGAGCTACTTATATAATTTACCCTTCCAAACATAGAAGACGCGTTTTAAAACCATGCACTGCTACGGATTTCGTAAGAACTCCGTAGTTAAGCGTGCTCGGGCGAGAGTAGTACTAGGATGGGTGACCACCCTGGGAAGTCCTCGTGCGGGAATGGGCAAAACAAACAATATCTTGTGTGTTTTGGGTGGATGTTACAAGAGGTCCTGTCGGATTTCGTCCAGGAGATGAATTGGGGTAATGTGACGAGCCATCCCTTAAAGCTTCTGATCGTCGTCGACTACGGCCATGATAGGCCATATAAGTGGTGAAATCGATGGATGAGTTTGATTGGGTCAAAGGAGAGCACAAGACCGAAGGACTTGGTGATGGTGTGATACTCCATCATAATCGGCCTCCATGAGGAGTAGACCTAACTGACAGGCCATGGAAGTGGTGGAATTAGTGTATTCAAAGGGGGGTGTAAGTGGTGTCGGCCATTTAACTGAAGTGTGCATTCAAAGTGGGTTGTAAGAGAGAATGATATTTTTGGGATAAAAATGGGATATGATCAAAGGAAGCGGGGTGTATTCAAGTTTGTTGGAAATGGAGACTAATTACAGATTTTTGGGGTGTTAATAGAACTTCCCAAAAAAAAAATGAAAAATTTGACTCCCCCCCCAAACTTTATGCTAATTAGTAAGTCACCCCTTTTTCAATAATTATTATACTTACACCCCCAAATTTTTATATGATAATTAGCCAGAACGGGCCTATGCCTAAATGTCATTTAGTTATGGGGGTGTATACCTAAATATTATATTGGGGTGTAAGTCTAATTTTTAGGGGTAAGACTAATATCAATTAAAGGGGGGGGGGGGGGGGGGGGGGGGGGGGGGGGGTGACTTACTAATTAGTATATAAGTTTGGGGGGGTAAGTCAAATTTGCCTAAAAAAAAGGGAAATTTTATTCATACCCCAAAAATCTGTAATTAGCCCCCGTATCCCTAGCGTTTCTCAATAACTTACTCAACAATCCTTTAATACCAACAATGCCCTTTTTTTTATACCCCAAAGCCCCTGCTCAGCCTCTTTTGTACCCCAACCCAACACAATGTTCGTTTAAACTTAGCCCACGCCCAACCCGTCGGGTTGTGCGGGGTGGGTGCGGGTTAACCCGCCCAAAGTCGGGTTGGGTTCGGGTTGGCCCCCCCAAGTTGCAGCTAGGGGTGGCAATGAGTCGTGTCGTGTCAGGTTCGTGTCGTGTCTAGTTTCGTGTCGTGTCCAAAAGCCCTAGACCCGGACCCGACCCGTTTAACTAATCGTGTCTAGATCCTAAACCCGTACCCGACTCACTAATAAACAGGTAGACACGATAAGACCCGTTTACCACCCGGGTCTATTCAGTTGACCCGATCAGACCCAATCCAACTTGACCCGACCTGACCCGAAAGACCCACTGATTTTATATATTATAGTATCGGATTGCTGGTAGACCCGACCCGACCCGACATGACCTATTGAATACTAAACGGGTCTTCCTGGGTCTACCGTGTTCAGACCCTAAACCCGGACCCAACTCGTTTAATAAACGGGTCTATCGTGTCGACCCGTTTACGACCCGAACCCGTTTAGCCTTGACCCAGACCCTCTAACTTCGTGTCGAGTCCTGTCGGGTCGAGGAGAAATAATTCGGGTTGGGCTCGAATTAGCCCGCCCAAATTCGGGTTGGGTTCGGGTTGGACTCGGGTTGGGTTCAGGTTGGCCCGCCCAAGTTGCAGCTCTACTTGTGCCTTCAAGTATCAGCCAATTGCATGGGGTTTATTTAAGAGTGGGGTGTATTCAAGAGTGCATATAATTGGGGTATATTTAAGGGGGTATGTGTTTGATTGGGGGATAATCAAGTTGGGGCGGGCCATTTAAGTGGGGTGTATTGAAGGTGGGGTGTAAGGGGGAAGGGTATTTTTGGGATAGGAATGGAGTATGAAAAAAAAAAAAATGGGGTGTATTCAAGTTTGTTGGAAATGGGGGCTAATTACAGATTTATGGGGTATGAATAATATTTCCCAAAAAAAATCGTAGTAAAGGCACAAACGGACCAACGAGATCTACGGTAGCTTTTCCATGGAGGCATCTTCAGCCGCGCGGAAACTATTTCCTATTGTAAGAAGCGCAAATAATTTCCCCCCAAATTTCGATCGCTTTGTTTTTTTAAATTTTTTTCTTAAATCGCAGCTGATCGCTCCGGCGATTCAAAGATGCCGACTCTCCGGCAGCCTCTGCAGATTATCGGTCTCCCTCAAATTCTTCCACGATTCCGACCCTTCGTCTCTCCGAATCTCGAGTGAGTAAGCAGAGTTTCATGTTTCCCATGAATTATTCGGTCGATTTATTTCAATTAGGGTTTGGAGGGAATCAGCAGCTTCGATCGATCTTTTTTTTTGTTTTTTGCAAAATAATCAAAGTTCGTCTTTCGATCAGTTTCGGACACCGGTGTCGGGAGTAGCTTGGCGGAGTTTCAGGACTTGGTGTTCACTTCCACCGATAAATGGGGTAATTGTTAGTCATTGACGTAATTATTGTCATTATTGTCCTCTACTCTATCATCACACTTGTTTGATTTTAGTGAGAGATTGAAAACTCATAATAACATGAAAATTTCTCTAGAATTCACGAAACCGAGCAATTTTACAAGTAACCAAGAGGCAAGATGAGTGAGCAAACCCTGATCAAACTAGCTTGCATTTCCCCTAGGGAAGCTTGAGCTTGAATTAAATACAAAATGGATTTCTCAAGCTTGACATGATAACTATACCAGCAACTTGAGGTCAACTTGTTTTAATTGATTTATAGAAAAACAAGTTCCAAGCTCAAGCTTGGACTAGGATTCAAACATAGTAGTAGGCTAGTAGCAATAGCTCGAAATCGGTTTGGCCCGTCCCACTTCATAAAGAGTCCTTGCTATCACAATCCATGGTGGGTTCTCACAAACAAGAGTCGGGTCTACATGATCCATCAAGTGATTCATCATGTGCGAGAATTTCTACTAGATGGCATATCCTTTTCATGCACAGACGAGCCGTATTGACCAATTGGAGATACTAGTGCTATCTCTGAAGAAGATAATGTCAATTCATTGGGATCCAATGCCATTAACCCATCTCAAGTGAGCAAGAGGATTTTACCAAGATATCGACAACATGAAGATAATGCCAATTCAAGTCATTGCATTTCCTATGGGACGTTATAAAGCAAGAGCCCAAGGCTCGTTGCCAGTGGGTGTGCCATCCCACTCTCAATTGCATGGCAATATTATTGTTATCTTTCTAAACAAGGAAGGAGATAGTTGCAGTATCCTTCAGTGGTTGTGAGAGATATGACATGATTGATTTCCTTTGGATTAAAATGGGCACCATATTTGTGGGCCTTGTGGCAAAAAGGTCCGATTTGGTAAGTCTCATCTGCTGATAAATAAGTGTATTTCCTTATCGACATTTTGTGCCCCTAAAATTGTTGAGTTCTTATGTTAGATAAGAGATGGTAACATAATGAGAGAGAGAAAATTGACGCAATGATGCAAGTGCTACTTCATATCAAATGTGCAATAGAATATGTACCTTGTCGAAAGTTTGTTGTGTAAAAGTGCCAACCTATTTCAGTGGGTCTCAATCTATATGAATTAGTATTGTGGTGTATCACCATCCAGGAAGCACAAACACTTCTTTAGAGGTGATGTGTCCGTGTCCGACACGTGTCAGAGACACTGATGCTTCGTTCGTATGTGTATAGATCCTTTTTAGTAATTATTTTTATTGGAATCATCTTGGCCACTTTTAGGACAAATGTGGATTCATTTTTGGACACAACGTAAAAAGCATGAGGTCTTTTTCATAATTTGAAAATTTTTGGGTTCCATATATAAAGCTAGATTCATTAGAAAAGGCTTTAGTTTTTATAATTAATTGTTTCCTTTTGGAAAAAAACCCAATCAATTTGTGTTCTATAAAACAAAATTATTGATATGGAGGATTCAAACCATTGAAACCTTCATTCTCACTCATTTCATGTCCATTCAAATATGTTTTGGACCTCTTGTCTTTATCTTTTTAGATATAATCAAATTAATAACAACTAGTTATCCCGACCATGTCCTTGTTATACTTTTTTTTTTGGATTTTTCATGTTCCATGTCCGTATCCGTGTCAGTGTTTATGTCGGTGCTTCCTAAATCACCATGATATATCTCGGTATGGGATTGTACGTTGTCATGTTGAAGATATATATAGCTGAACCATAACTATAAGATATTGTAATTTCACATTCAATATCCATCATCACAATTGTATGCTTAATTAGGAATTAATATAGATGAAAATAATCAAAGCAATTTATTGCTAAGTTTTCAGGTTAGGGTCTTTGCCAAATTCCCCCTCACA
This sequence comes from Chamaelirium japonicum, assembly GCA_947650365.1. Classification (NCBI taxonomy): domain Eukaryota; kingdom Viridiplantae; phylum Streptophyta; class Magnoliopsida; order Liliales; family Melanthiaceae; genus Chamaelirium; species Chamaelirium japonicum. The sequence goes on along the minus strand of OX393559.1, from coordinate 25,784,240 downwards.
TTGAGGAATTTTCTAAACAAAATGCTAGTTTTGCTAGTTTGTAGGTTACATTCCTTTAAGTTGTGTAATTAATATGTTTAGGCTGCTTTCACAAGTGACAACAGGATTTAAAATTGGTTTTTTTTTTTGCAAATGATTTAAAATTTGAATTGAGATGTTATGTGGAGGGTTGAAATTTTTTGTTTGATTCAAATGCTAAGAAAATGGGTTTCTTTTGTGTGTCCTAGCTTGCCATTTGTGTATCTTTCAGCACTTTATGTTTCGTTATTTGCCAATGCATTACGACTGTTAACACTTTATGATAAACCCTTGACTGAAACTTGATGAGAAAATGTTAGAAATGAGTGGCCCAACTATTAGGTCTATCCAGCATAAACAGATATATGCAGACTTTATACAGAATCATGAAGACAATAGAAAACATAAAGATTACCTAAAAACATCATATATGAACAGAGGATGTGTTATTTATATGTACATCATGGGAAGACAGTACACCACCTTACCCTGCTACTTAATTAAGAGTCAGATGTTAGGGCTTAAATTAAGATTCATTTTGTAGTATGGCCTTTGTAGTTACAATCAGCTACCTACTTAATTAATGTGCAAAGAAGACAAGAAGGTCCCATAAAGGAGAGGGATTCAGATTTTTGTGTGAGATCTAAGGAAGAGGCCCAGACCAATGTAAACCTAATTGAACCTTTTCACAAAGGATTTGAAGAAACATGCCTTACATAGTATGTTTCTTTCTATATTATCATGGGACTTAAAATCTGTATTACGTCTATTGGACCGAAAGCCCTCTTCCTAATTGGCATGTGAGTGGCGTGTGCATGCCAAAACCATCAGCCAAAGTTGAAGGGACAATCCACAAGTTCTGTGACCCCAAACAATGGTCAAGGACATGGCTCTTTTGGGGACGTTTGTAAGTCTCCTGATGGGTAGTCATCGTTGGTGCATCCATGGACTACTTAATGTAGTGGTTTGAGGTATCTCCCCTTTAGGTTCTTTACTTTCCTTCATTACCGGGGTAATACTCATGCATCCATACTTGTGTGATGCTTGACAATAAGCAAGTAGTAAGTACAAGAAAACATTAGAGAAGAGAGCTCATAAGACTCTCATTATTAGAATAAGCATTGTTTTACACCTCTATTTGTGATAGACTGATAGTGATACAAGCAAAAACCTATGGAGATAGGACGAGTGTAAGTTGTTGAGATTGCTTGTAGAGAATCATAGAAGATTGCGTGTAGACAGTTGTAGATGATATTATAACTTAAACATTATTAATTAATATTATTTCTTGTTTTATGCTCTTAGCTAATTTGTGCTTATTATGTCTGGAATTTTGCTTTCAATTAATGTATCATGTATGTTTTTTATTGTTGCAGATGGGGTTTTGTCGATCACTACTACTGGTTAGATTCTATTCTCTACCTTTTGCTTCTAGTCCTCCAATACTTCTTCCCAAGATAATTGGCTTTTTCTTAGCACTTACAATTTTAACCCTTTCAAACATTTGAGAATTAAGTTTTCCCCTATAATAATGAAATTTTGTTTTGATAACCAATAGCCATGTCAATCAAGGTTGATATTGTTTCTACATGGTTGAACTTTGTTTAAAACTGGCGATACTGAGGTATCTTGAACTTCTTGATTCACATGGTGTGATTATGCTACTATAGGCATCAAAATTTTTCCGAAGTGTTAAACTATACATTTAGGTAATGAAGTTTTCTAAGTCCTAAAATTGACTCTATACCAGGGCCGATTGGACTTTTGACCAGGGTCGGCTAAGCTTTTGACCAGGGCCGGTCAGGTTTTGTCTATACTAGGGCAGGCTAAACTTTTGACTATGGGCCGGCCAGGCTCTGTCTATACCAGGGTCGGCTAGGTTTTTGACCACAGTTGGCCGAGCCTCAAGCCAGGGTCGACTAGGGAGAAGAAAGAAAAGAAGGGACCTGATCAGGTCTTGCACCAGAGCTAGCCAAGCTCCTAACCGGGGACGGCTAGGCCCTAAGGAAGGACCAGCCATGCCATTTCCAAGGGAAGTCATGTAACTACCCCAATACTCAAAAGGAAGTTATCATAACTTCCCTCATGACTCCCGAGGTGGTTGCATAGCTCTCGAGATGGTTGCATTACTCCCGATGTGGTTATGTAACTCCCAGGGGAAGTTATAATAACTTCCTTCCCTAACCCTCTATAAATGGAGGGGAAGATGAAGAAAAATGGTTCTTTTTGGGATCTGTGGACAATCCTTACCAACAAGTGGAGGAGACAAAGACGACACAAAGGTTCAAAGAAAACGAAGACTCCAAAGGATAGAGACTCTAAGAAGATCAAGACTACACGGAGAAGATTAAGGAGTGAAGCACTGCTAGTCCTACCTATCGAACAACTAGTCGGGAAGGATCACGCATGCAGTCTCCCCTTATTTCAAAATCTAAAAATTCCAGCTTTATAGTCTTTTATAAGTCTCAACGGAGATCGAGTATCAAAGGACTTCCAGGCTACCGTCCCCACAATCACCTTGACACCTTCTAAACTCAGTTCGCTATGAGCGATCTTGTACTTTGTAATCTGTTGAAATAGAAGTTTGAAACTTTTTTTGCTACATCTGTGTCTAGTAACATTTTCTCAATGCATTGACATCTCCAAAACAAAGAGAAAATTACATATCATTGCCTAAACACATGATTACACCTCTGGGTTCCTGAGAAATGTTATTCAACCAACCCAATAGCCAACCTGCATACGTGGTTGCTAGCTATTGGATTGGTTATTAGAAGATGGCGCTCGAGAAAGGAGAATGGAAGCGGTAAATAAAAATTTAAAAGGATGGGAGATAAGAGTGTGGGGGAGGAGAGAATTAAATATTGCCCAATAGCCAACAATCACGTATGCATTGGCTAATGGGTCGGTTATCGGGTTGGTCGAATAGCAGTTCTCTTGGGTTCCTTGCATGAGCCAATAAAAGATAGTTTGTTGCTCTTTAGGTTACAAGAAGCTATTATGCATCTTCACTTTACACAATTGATCAGAATAGGGAACTGTCAATGAAGTCTTGCAAAAAATGCTTTGCCATGGCTTTTCATCTTTGTGACATGTACTCCTTTTATATAAGTTCAAGTTTGGTTGGTTTGGCTACGCTAAATTTTCAAGCTTGGTGAAAGATCAAGATTGTAGACATTTACCACTGATCAAGTGAAATTATCCAATGTTAGTGGCATAGGTGGACCAAAAATAAAAGTAGGCAAAATTTTTGAATCAATAACCTGTTCCATCACACTCCTTTTCCACCGGGGCTTGATTAAAATCCTTTCCCCAATCACTAGTTAAAATAGCTTGATGACATAAGAGACTGAACATTCAAGCAAAAATAACAGAGAGAGAGAGAGAGAGAGAGAGAGAGAGAGAGAGAGAGAGAGAGAGAGAGAGAGAGAGAGAGAGAGAGAGAGAGAGAGAGAGAGAGAGAGAGAGAGAGAGAGAGAGAGAGAGAGATTTCAAATCTCAGTATGGAGTCCCTTCCAGAATTCCATTTGGTAAGTATGAGTAAGACATGCATAGTACAAAAAAAAGGATATTTATCAATGTAAATGTTTTGAAATTGTGGTATGCTGATACCACTTATTATGGTGATCCAACAACATAACTTTATGGATCGTTCTTATGGAAATACAATACATGTTGTAAACCAATTTGAGAGGTACATGAGAAGAATAAAAAATATGAAAATATCGAGGCAAGCGATATGCATGGTTCACCCAAAACAGGCTGCGGCCGAGGGGAGCAAGAGATCTTCCACTATTTATAATAAAAAGTAAAAGGGTTTCACCATGAAGAAATAGACAAAAAGAGATCACCTTCTTTGCTGCTACCAAATACAAGTTATTCTGAAATTTTACTCAGGGATTCATGACAAAGATATACAGCATTACCATTTGAATGTTAGAGAAGCAGTTTCCTCCAGTACAAGGTTGACAAGGTTACCCCCCACACACAAAAGTGTTGGGACATTCAGGCATGTGCTCTATCATATTTCTTCTTTCGATCTCATTGTTCCTTTTGATAACTGTTAGTTAATTGTTGTTGGTATTTACTCAGAAGATTTGGTATAAAATCTTTATTGTTACTTTCCTTTATAGTGGGACTGAAGTTTGCACCTCTACTCTGGAGGAGAGGAGTGCAGGGGATCTCATGGCATGGGCCGTTCGTTTTGTCCGAAAGGTTCATCCTGTACCTCTATCTAAGTTTAGTGCAACTCAGTGAAATAAGAAGGATGACAATACCATTGTACTTAGGTTAGTGGAAGTAAAAAGTAGTGCACCAAGGAGGGAGGCATAAACCTTGCTTCTTAGCACCTCTATCCACAAGATGATACTTTGAGAAGCGTCAATCCAACCCGAATGATAACTTGGAATCAATATCAGCAGGAAACCACAAGCCACAACTCAAGGAACCAAAAAAAGTACTAGCAAAAGTTTGAAAGAAGAAACCCGTGCCCCAGAAAGCAATCCACTCTTATCAGCTACTCTTTCTTGTTGTAACCAATAAGACGAGCCTCCATTTTCCGAACTTTTTGATCATTTAAAACCTAATTTCCAACAGCTAAAAGATTAGCCTTAGATATTATTTCCTTCCATTGTCTAGTTCTTGTTTGCTCATCAATGTAATCATTTCCATAATTTATGGTTTTCCGTTTTTCCATTACAAATATCCATTGAACTGGTCAGGGGACAATATCTAGTCAGTTCTAGTTTTCAACCTAGAAGTCTAGAACTCATTTCACAGCGCTCAAATTTTGGCCTTCACAAGTTGTTAGGGATTGTTATTCTTTATTTTCATTCTAAGAGAAAATTGTTAGGGATTCTTGGGAGTGCCAATGAGCATGTCCCGGCGGTCCTGCCCAGATTAAGGTCAACTAAGCTGAGATTGACTAATTATAGATTTATAGGCGTAAAGTCAGGTTCCTTGGGCCTCAGGATATGGGACATGCATGCGCTTGACATGACCATTGCAAAGGTCCATGGACCATCCAAAACTTTTGGCATCATACTATCATAGTTGTAATCTATGAGGTTGCAACTTAAACCTGGTAGGCTGCCAGCTCACTTGAAAAGTTACATCTGTAGGCATTAATTTGAACTCCAAAATTCTCAATTTCTGTTCCCTCATTCTATATTTTTTCCTTTTGTTTTTGCAGATTCACGTGCTAAAGATTCCTGTAAGTTCAGTTACTGTTACATTTGTTACCTCTAAAAGACTATATTCTCCTAAGTTTTTTCTGCTTGCCAATGGAAATGAATGATAAGTTTTCTTACTGCTAGCAATGATTTAGTTCTTATTATGATAGAAACATCTTATTATATCTTGTTTAATTGCAATCTTGGTGTCAGGACTTCGTTTGTAACCATCTAAACAACAAATTGCAATATTAACATAATGTGCTAATATTGCAGGGTCGTTGTGCAACTACTACAAATTATGCACCAAGTTTCGAATGCTGCTTAAAGTTTCTTTCATTTATTTATTTTTCTCACTTTTTTACGAAAACTTATAATTATACAGCCCATATTATTTTCTTCTCTATTTGTTATATTATATGAGTTAACATCTTTTGATGTGATATCACAATCACTCTAAATTTTTTGGTTGCGGTCCATAATCTTTTTTGCGGAACCGAAGTTTTGAAAAAAATGAAGCGTCTTAGCAAGTGTTACGCAAAAGTGGCTCAACTTTTAAGTTCAAAACTGGCGGAACCTCGAAACGAAATCTTTAGCCTTGTATGTCGGCGTATTCATGGTTCAAAATCTTCCGAAATTTTCCGAAATATTTTCATTTTTGCGACCCTCGAAACGAAATGTGGGGGATAGAAATATTCCGAAATTTATTGAAATTTCTAAAAGTTTCCAAAAATTTGAACCTTAACTCCTAAACCCTTAAAAACTAAACCCTCAAAGCAGATCATTCGACTTCTCTGGTGTAGTTTTTTTAAAAAATTTGTTATGGGGTGTGCGATCTACTATCCAACACCAACCTAGGAAGATTAATTCAACAAAAAACGTATTCAAATATTTGTTCAGTGTACTTTTCTGAAAGTTTCGAATATGGTAAATATTAGATTCCTTTCAATTAATCCGCTTCTAATTGTTTTATTAATATGATTGTATAACCGTATAACAACATCCAATCTATCAAGATTCAAGATTTGATATTCTTACAATGGATTTGGGGATAAATAACTGAATTTATCAAATTTACCTCTTTAATTTCTGGAGGTTCTTGAAAAAAATTAAAAAAACAGATCTTATATTGATGAAATCATTCGAACTTTGGATTTGTTATAGATCTTAGACTGTTATATATCTGTAAAATATGCATAGAAATACTTATTACATGGATCTTCTAAATCTTTGATGGTGTAGAAATATGATTAAAGCATTTCACAATATGTATCTATAGCAATGTAATTAAAACCGGATCGGACCGGCCGGTCCGGACCGGGAACCGGTAGGGAAACCGGTTTGTATGCGATATGAACCGATGTTGGAAAACGAACTGATAGTGAACCGTCGGGCCGGGCGGTTTTAGGTATAAACCGGACCGGGCCGGGCGGTTTTAGGTATAAACGAACCGGTATTTTTTTTTGTGCACAAATGCTCTCTCTCTCTCTCTCTCTCTCTTTGGGTTTGACTATGTTTTATGGGCCGGTGAACCGGACCGGCCGGCCGAACCGAACCGGTACACAAACCGGTTCGTCCTCCGGTTCGGTTCTGACAACATTGATCTATAGTTGATTTATGATTGTCAAGAGTTTCGTTAAAAGATTCAATCATCTTAATGAAATTTTTATCATTTTTATAAAACTGCAATATTTCCACACTGTCGAAATATTTTCACGCAATATTTTCATATTCCGCAATATGGAAATATTGGCTAAAATCAAAATTTCGAACCTTGGACGTATTGAATGATGTGTATCTCTAAGCGTCGCTTATTGACTTAGAGATAGCCTTTGGATGATAAAGGTATGGTTTTTTGTTTACCCCTCTATCTTCCAGACTTAGTTAATTTTTCAAGTCTGCTGGTTGTATGCTTTCCAGACTAAGACTATTCTCAAGTCTGTTAGACTCACAGTCTTTCAGACTTGGTATAGTTTCAAATATGTTAGACTCATGGTCTCCTAGACTTAAAATGTTTTCAAGTCTATCAGTCCCATGGTCTTTCGTACTTAGAAAAATTTTCCTTTCCTTTTCTTTTCTTTTTTTTTTTTCTTTTTTTTTTTTCTTTTTCTTTCTTTCCCCCTTCCTTTCTCTTTGGCCGACCCTGGGGCTTGGCCTGCCGACCATAGTCACAAAGTTCGGGTTCGGCAATAAGTCGGCAAGGGAAAAACTCTGAAAAGTTCGGCGAAAATCGGAAAGTTCGGGAAAAAAACGGATAAAAGTCGGGGAAAAAAACGGGTTCGGGTTTTAATCGGCGAGGGTAAAATTTGAAAAAAATCGGAAAGTTCGGGGCCTTCAAAATTCTAGTTTTTAGCTTACATTTAAGCACCTAAGATATTTTTACATGACTTAGATAAAGATGATAGATCAACAACAACAAATTAACAAAGTTTTGGCCTACATTTAACTATTTAAGCAACTAAGACATTTCGAACGTGATTTAAAGATGATAAGAAAACAAGAAAAGTTAACAAAGTTACTACCAAATGCAAGTAAGCAAGTAAGCAACAAAGCAACAACAAAATGATAAAGTAACATACTAAGTTACTAACATCATGTTAAGTTGATAACGCCATCCCAAAATAAAATATTACAAAACTTAAGATGTTCATTGTTCAATTGTCACTCATCAAAATATAATAGAAAATAAAAATTAAGCATCAATCATGTCATCGATGCATCCAATGCCAAACTAGTATCATCCTCCCTTGCTTCATTCTCTTCATCCTCCAAGAATTCCATGTCATCGGACTCATCATCGGAAGAAAGTTGGACATCTTCGAGATCGGCTTCCCCCTCCACATCCTCGAAAGACAATATGTTCTCCACATTGATCGGCTGAGAATCATTGGCTTCTTTATCTTTGGTTGTCTTCATGAAATGTAAGTTCATTCGAACGAAAACCAAATCATGTAGCTTCTTGGGTTCCAACCGGTTCCTCTTCTTTGTGTGTGCGACATCAAAAGCACTCCAATTCCTTTCGCATGCCGAAGCACTACATGGTTGACTATGCAATTTGATTGCCAACCGTTGAAGAGTTGGAACCTCATCTCCCCACATGTGCCACCAAACTCCTATATAGCACAATGCATACAAATACAAAATCCCAATTATCAAATCATAAAAACAACCAAGCAACAAACTAATCAAACTTTAAAAAACTATAGTAAAAAAAAGAATACGCACTTGGATGCTCTATGCTCAAGGACTCGATTGCCAAAGGTGCAAATATCTTTGGATCTTTTTGGTGGTAGAATTTGATCTCGGCAAGAAATTTTTTTCTCGCATCGGGTCCCGACACCATCTTTTGCAAAACCTTCTCAAATCCGCTTTTTACTTCTCTATCCATTTTCACCAATTTGGAAACAAACAAGCTAGGATTGAGAAAACCGGCAACGGCATGTAGAGGGCTATGTAATGTCTTGTTCCACCTCTTATCAATGATTTTCCAATAAGGCATATTGATGTAGGACGCCGACCATCCCGAGCCGCGATACGCCGCCAGCTGGAAGCGCCATCTGTGGGAGGACGGTTGAGATCGTCATCCGAGTAGATTGTGGGCCGACAGTAGTTTATTTTGCTGTTTAAATTATTTTTATTTAATTTCGAATGGATAATTAGTCGTTGTTAATTCTGCTAGTTCGGTTATGATTTGGATTTCGTTTGTTAGGGAGTTGTTATCTCATGTAAGGCTATTTAAAGCCCAGTAAACGTGATTCTAAGGAGTTGATGAATAAAATTTTAGTTTGCTGAAATCGTCCAGATTTGAGTGCTTTTCTGCGAAGGAAAAGGGGTGCGAAGCCCGCCGGTGTGAAGCCGGATCTCGTCGGTGCGAAGCCGGCGAGCCCCATACCCCGTTCCATCTTCCCCACCCACCCCATTCTTCATTACCATCGCCATCAAGGTTTACAACAGTAATAAGGAAGAGAAAAGAAGAGAGAGAAGAGGGGAGGGGAAAACCCGATCAGAGATCGGTCCGGTCTCCCGGCCCCGATCTGCGATCCCGACGCCGCCGGATCCACTCCCGTCGCTGCCGGACCCGCTCCCGACGCTGCCGGCCCCGAACCCGACGCCGCCGACCCGTCCCCGACCTGCTCGCGACGCCACCCACCTCGCCCGGCCGCATCGCCTGCTCGCCGTCGAGTTCCTGCCGCACCCCTGCTGGCCGCACCGTCCCGTCGCTCGGTTTTCTGAACAGCAGTCCGAGGAGAAGGAAGCCACGCCCTTTTGTTTTATGCAATCCAGTAAAGCGAGTTCAGCCATTCACCTTGGTGACTTGTGAGAGTGGATAATCACGTGCTGGTCTGCCACAAATCAATTACAAAAGACAAAATGGATACCTTTGTTGGGACATTGAAAGCACTCACCTACTCCCTCATTTAAGATTCAAAGAGGTCATTGGAGTTGGTTCACTGTCATCTCAAGGCCGTGGTGCGTTGTTCTCTGACCTGAATGCCGGCTTCGTCATCCCTATACTGCAAATCGAAATCAGGTGCATTCGTTCCCAAAACTCATAATAGGCAAATCCCTGTTCTTTGAAAAATTACATTTCAGCCTGTCCTATTATTATCATTAAATATTATTACACGTAGAATTTACCTGCTCTTCATTATATTTGTGATTGCTGGTTTGCAAATAGGACCCTGAATATTACATGAACCTGTGTCCTTTGAAACAAACACCTGTTGAGCCTGTTTAATCATTGAAACCCTGTTAAAGTGCAAATTAGATTGCTAGTTAAGATCTGGTATTTCCTGTCCAACTTCGGAGGTCTTCACCCCGAACGATCCCCGGTTTGTAATTTGGGAAAACCGTGACGACTCCCCATCAAATTGGTATCAGAGCATAGGTTGGATAGGAAGCCTTCCATTGCATGCAAACCCGTAGCGGTAAAACCTATTCCATCACAATGGACCATAGTGAACAGATATTGAAGGCCTTAGCTGACCTTAGGGCCGATATGACTGCTAGAGTAGATGGGATAGAGGCCCGCCTGAACACCCGACTCGGCCGGGTAGAGACCTCTATCAATACCGACAATGAGTCTTATGTGGATGGAGTCGATCGAGAGCGTGGTAGGCGCAACGAGCCCCGACCACAATTCAACCGTCCGGCGCGTGAAACCCCTGATGAGCGCGCCATGCGCAGTATCAAACTGGACGCCCCTAGTTTTGATGGTCGTTTGGATCCGACCATGTTTTCAGACTGGATGGCAGACATGGACCACTATTTCCAATGGTACAACATGTCAGACGCTCAGAGAATCCGGTTCGCCAGGATGAAACTAATCGGTGCTGCCAAACTCTACTGGCATAACACCGAAAGGGCATTGGCCAGGAACCGTCAACCTCCCATCGAGTTATGGGAGGAAATGAAGGAGAAACTGTCTGAAAAGTATCTCCCTACCTCTTACCGACCCCGTCTTATAGACCAGTGGCAGAAGATATCTCAGGGCACCAAGTCGGTTTCCGACTATATCACACGTTTCGATGATTTCCTAATGCGGTGTGATGTGCAAGAAGAACCCGAGATGACTTTATCCCGCTTTAGGTTAGGTTTGAGGGAGGAGTTCCAGAAGGAACTCCACTTGCGCGATGTTGTGTCCTTAGAGCATGCCTACCAAGTAGCTCAGGACTTAGAGTTGTACCACAAACCGTCTGCTTATAAGCGAGCTGAACCTCAAGATTACCCCGCTAGGAGCCAACCTTCAAAAGCTCCTGAGTCAATCCCAAGTCGGGAAGACAAAGGAAAAGGAATTTTGGGCGAGCCTCCCAAAGGACCCCCAGGTAAGGGGCAGTGTTACCGCTGTCAGGGGTTCGGCCACTTTGCCCACCAATGCCCATTGAAAGCACCTCCTAAAACTTTAATGGTTAAGTCAGGTGAGGGGCAATGTGAGGATGATCTAGAAGAAGAAGTCTATGTCCCTGACTTTGATGACTGTGAGGAACTTGATGCGGGATGCGATAGGCTAGGTTGTATTGTCACGGGCCCACGGCCACCATAACACAAGACTGTGAACCTCTGAGAACGACTAGTATTGGTCACTCACCATGGCTAAGGAACAACACATTTGCATCTTGGTGCACTGTGTCCGAAAAGTTAGGAGTCCTACATATCGATAGTGGTAGCTCGGAAAATTATGTGGCTCGCTCGCATGTCGAGGAAAATCACTTGGTCATAGAGACACTCGCCAAACCTTGGCGCACTAGTTGGGTAACAAACGGTCCCACGCTTAGTGTCACCGCGCGATGTTGTGTTCGACTCGCCGTGGATGATTACTTTGATAAGATTTGGTGTTATGTTCTTGATATGGACTGTTGTCATGTCCTACTGGGGAGACCATGGGAGTATGACAACAGTACCATCCACGATGGAATGAACAACACCTACGTATTTATGAAAAACGGCGAGGAAATCACACTGTATTCCCAAAAAGAGGTACCACAATCCCTGAAGGAGTTTGCGTATTGGCAAGATGACCTATACAAGCGCATAGACACTAGGATTAAGAGGGAGTTGGAAGCTGAGTCTTCCCAAAGTACAAGGTTGGGTAGGTTGTCTGAGGTTGTAAGTAACCACGTTGTTGGTCGGTGGGTATACCACGGTCCCAATATTAGTTCTCTGTTTGCACTGACAGGTCCAACAATCTCACCCCTGAAACCCAATATTATGATCGAAAGGCTTGCTCCAATTATCCCCTTTCCTTGGTACCCTATTGAGCCCACATTGCCTATTGTTGCACGAGTTTTGATACAAGTGCACTTCTTTGTAGGTGAGCAAGTTGGAAGCATAGTGATCGGCAGCTGGTTACTACATTTTAATCACTGGCAGGATCATCCGAATTCGCGAGTGATAGAGTTCCTTTGGGACGCTGCCCAGTACACGGTTCGATCTCTTCAGAGGAATGATGACGTCTTCTACATGTTCTCGGCACCCCGGGAGAGCTGATGCAGGACGCCGACCATCCCGAGCCGCGATACGCCGCCAGCTGGAAGCGCCATCTGTGGGAGGACGGTTGAGATCGTCATCCGAGTAGATTGTGGGCCGACAGTAGTTTATTTTGCTGTTTAAATTATTTTTATTTAATTTCGGATGGATAATTAGTCGCTGTTAATTCTGCTAGTTCGGTTATGATTTGGATTTCGTTTGTTAGGGAGTTGTTATCTCATGTAAGGCTATTTAAAGCCCAGTAAACGTGATTCTAAGGAGTTGATGAATAAAATTTTAGTTTGCTGAAATCGTCCAGATTTGAGTGCTTTTCTGCGAAGGAAAAGGGGTGCGAAGCCCGCCGGTGTGAAGCCGGATCTCGTCGGTGCGAAGCCGGCGAGCCCCATACCCCGTTCCATCTTCCCCACCCACCCCATTCTTCATTACCATCGCCATCAAGGTTTACAACAGTAATAAGGAAGAGAAAAGAAGAGAGAAGAGGGGAGGGGAAAACCCGATCAGAGATCGGTCCGGTCTCCCGGCCCCGATCCGCGACCCCGGCCGTGGCCCGGCCCCGATCTGCGATCCCGACGCCGCCGGATCCACTCCCGTCGCCGCCGGACCCGCTCCCGACGCCGCCGACCCATCCCCGACGTCCCCGACCTGCTCGCGACGCCACCCACCTCGCCCGGCCGCGTCGCCTGCTCGCCGTCGAGTTCCTGCCGCACCCCTGCTGGCCGCACCGTCCCGTCGCTTGGTTTTCTGAACAGCAGTCCGAGGAGAAGGAAGCCACGCCCTTTTGTTTTCTGCAATCCAGTAAAGCGAGTTCAGCCATTCACCTTGGTGACTTGTGAGAGTGGATGGTCACGTGGTGGTCTGCCACAAATCAATTACAAAAGACAAAATGGATACCTTGTTGGGACATTGAAAGCACTCACCTACTCCCTCATTTAAGATTCAAAGAGGTCATTGGAGTTGGTTCACTGTCATCTCAAGGCCGTGGTGCGTTGTTCTCTGACCTGAACGCCGGCTTCGTCATCCCTATACTGCAAACCGAAATCAGGTGCATTCGTTCCCAAAACTCATAATAGGCAAATCCCTGTTCTTTGAAAAATTACATTTCAGCTTGTCCTATTATTATCATTAAATATTATTACACGTAGAATTTACCTGCTCTTCATTATATTTCGGTCCCACGCTTACCTGCTAGTTAAGATCTGGTATTTCCTGTCCAACTTCGGAGGTCTTCACCCCGAACGATCCCCGGTTTGTAATTTGGGAAAAACGTGACGACTCCCCATCACATATACTTCTCATCATCCCCTTTGTAAACTTCCTTGATTGCTTCTTTTGCACGATCCATGCTTTCGTATAAATAACCCATTGTGGAACCATCACCATCAACCATCCTCAACACCCTCACTAAAGGTTCAACACTACATATTATCTCCTTTCCAATTTAACCAAAATTCACTACCTTGAATTGTCATTTGCATATCTACACCTTCTTCAATCTTGCTTTGGGGAAGAGACCTCCACTCATTCGAAGCGACCATGAATCGAAGTGCTTGTTCTTCTTTGATGATTGATTGCAAACATAGGGATTCGGTTGCAAATCTAGTTGCACCCGGCCTTTTCAGCTCTCTACCATGAGTATGCAACCTCATCAAATCCAAAACATGTTGATACTTGTAACAGAACTTTACAATCTTTCTTGCAGATGCTAGAATAGGCTTCACATGAGGCAATTCATCTATCTCCTCCAAAATAAGATCTAAACAGTGTGCTGCACATGCAGCACATGAAGTCTTGATTCTTGAAGATGTGTGGATATCTCTCTTCGATGATAGCTCCCGCTACACCATAATTGGATGCATTATCCGACACCACTTGCACAACATTGTTTGGACCCACCTCTTCAATCCCGGAACATATGAAGTCTGCAATGAAGTTTCCATCCTTCTTCCTTCCAACCGTGCATACCGATTTCAAAAAAAACGATTCCCTTAGGTCAAGTAACCAATAGGTTCAAATGTGGTCTCTTCCTTGTGCCAGTCCACCCATCTGACATTAAGGTGCATCTTGAATGCGCCCATGATTCTTTCATCGTTTTGATATATTCTTCCACTTCACCTTTCCAATATCCCAATATCTTCGTTCTAGCCGTCTCACTGCTATGGGAAAATATCCAGGACCAACAATTGCAATGGCAGCTAATGCTTCTTTGAACTCTTCAGATCTTAGTAGATTGAAGGAAAGGTTATTTTTGCTACCATAGGCTTCACTATAAGATTGTCGGCAACCTGTTTCTCTTTTTTTTTAATCAACTCATTGATTTTTGGTTGATGCACTCCAGACACTCCTTCTCTTGAAGGACTACAAAAAGTAGTCATTGATCCTGAACTACACAAACCGACAATTGATGTATTTCACAAACAACACAAAATTTGAGGTGTATTCAAAGCCTTGATTCATACCTGAAAGGCTGAAATTGGGGCTAAAAAGCGGTGGCTACAATTCAATAAAAGTCCTGGCGTTGATAGGTCAGGCTTGCCTACACACAGTCTACACAGAGAAGTAGCAATGAGACGAGGGAAGAGGCTCCGGCCTGCTGTGGGTATGCAGACACACACATACAAGGAAGAAGAAGATCTCAAAGGAAGAAGATGAGGGAAAGAGGAAGAAGATGAGAACGAAAAGGAAAGGCGTGAGGGTATCCTCTTACCTTGAGCCCCGGCGGAGGAGAGTGCTGCCGTCAGCCAAAATCCAGAGCCTCGGCGGAGGAGAGGGTCGTTGGACGAGGCGGAGTGGACGAGAGAAGCGGATCGAAGGAGTGGTGGTGCCGCCAGTCCCCGCCCTTGCAAACCCTAGCCCCGGCGGGGGAAAGGATCTCTGGTGGTGCCGCCTGCCGCCGCTCATGCAAACCCCAACGGAGGAGAGGATCTCTGGTGGTGCCGCCAGCCGCCGCTCATGCGAACCCTAGCCTCGTCGCATCGAAAGAGAGGAGCAACCAAGCGGCCCGAGCGAAAATAAATCTCGAGCGCCTCGACCCCTGTGCCTTGTAGTGGACCGGTGGTATGATAACCCGCGGGACAACATAATGGGTTATTACTGTGTTACCAATTCGGTCCGTTTTAATCATGGTTTTTTGAAAAAAAGGGCAAAAAATCGTCGATTTTTATGACACGTTTAATTCGGGGGTAAAATCGCCTATAAATTGGCAGGGGGGTAGAGCACGATTTAAACGCGTTTTTTTCAATTATTCGGTGATTTTTGTGACTATGCTGCCGACCCTAGGGTCTGGCTTGGTTGGGCCTCGGGTCGGGCCTTTTTTCTTTTACTTTTCCTTTTCTTCTTTTCTTTCTGTTTTTCTCTTTCTTTTCTTCCTTGGTTGGCCATGGGGTCTGGCTTGGCTAGACCCCGGGTCCAAGCCAGACCCCGGGTCGGGTTTTCTTTCTTTCTCTATCCCTTTCTTTCTTTCCTTCCCCTTTCCTTTTCTTCTTTTCTCTTTCTTTTCTTCCTTGGCCGGTCCTGGGGCTTGGCCTGGCTAGCCCTGAGGTCTAGCTTGGTCGGCCCTGGGGCTTGGCTTGGCTGCCCTTGGGGTCTGGCTTGGCTAGGCCCCGGGTCGAGTCTTTATTTTTCTCTGTCTTTTTCTTTCTTTTTTTCTTTTCTTACTTTGCATCGGGGCTTTTGAGGACTTAGCAAAATTTTGGTTTCTCCTGAACTTGATGAAACATAAAGTTCTCCTGACTTAATTAAATTTTGGAGTCTCTGGGCTTGATGAAATCCTAAGTCTTCCGGACTTAGTCAAAATTTGAGCCTTTGACATTAAGTATGGAGCCTTGGGGATTGTTAGATCCTAAGTCCTCCAGTCGTAGTCAAAATTTGAGTCTTTGACACTAAATCTAGAACCTCGGGGCTTGTTGAAATTTAGCCAAATTTTCAAGCCTCTCGGACTTCGCCAAATTTTGGGGCTTCAATGCTTAGCCGAGCCTTGGGATCAGGCTCGTTGAGACTTGGCCAAATTTTCAAGCCTCCACGACTTGGTCACATTTTGATGTCTACATTTACAACTTGGTGTAGCCTGCAAAATGAGGGTTCATTCCCGTTATGTGAACCTCTTATCCTAGTTACATGCCATAAGATGTTTCCTCCAATCATTTTATATCCTCTAGAAAAGCTCATAATATCTTAGGTCTCCCATCACCTTTTTCCAACATTCCCCTGTGCTAGCCTTTGGGAAAGCCAAATGATCCTCCTCTCTTCTGCAGTGCACTCACGAATGCCATGAGATGGGGATAGACTGTCACACCATGAGATTTAACCTTTAACATATTGTATCTAGCATTCTTGATTTATGCGACAATGCATACATCATGTTAAGCTATCTCTTTATTTCTTGATGTCGATACTACTCGCTGAACACATTAAGGTATAAATGTCTCATGATATTCTTGTGACCATCTTTTCTGGTTTGTGTACAAAAAATTTCATTCCGCTTGAGTTTCTAATGTCAATGAGAGATCAACTTTAGTAGATATGTTTTGATCTTTCATTACTTTTGTTTATTCAATTGCTTAGATATGTTTTAATCTCTTCATTTCTTTTGTTTATTCAATTGTCACGATTAGCGAGAGCTGTTCCTTTACAGAATATTGCGATGGAAATATTAGTTGAGCATATAAACGGTCTAGGATCGAGATCGGAATGTCTTCTTCAAGAAACTGACAATGTTTTCCTACCTATATCAATGTCAAGAATTGAGCACCTTGTTTCTGGCCTTGAAGATTATGTTCTCAAGCATGGAAATGATCTGAGCAGAGAATGTCAATCTTGCTTTCCAAGTAGGTAAGTCATTACATCCATGCAATATTTTGGTTGCTAGTTTCTATTGTCATAACTTCTAGATTAAGGACTTGTTTTTTGTATAACCTTAACTATATCAAATATACACTAATTCTTCTATTTCGTGTAGGATTTGTTAATTCTTCCTTGTTTATGTTTATCAGTGGCACAAATTTCAATCGAGGGCAACCTTTTCAGATCTTTCCCTACATTTTTCATATATGTTATCTTAGGATGCCCTCTTCAGAATTCTTTTCATACAGATTCCAGCGTCTATCTGCGATTCTGCATAGGTGTTTCCTCTGGCCTTCCGTTTACATGGCAGTGCCATCTTATTATCTTAACGAGTTACTTGTTGCTTTGGCACTGTAACTCTTGAAGTTTTTTTTTGGGGCAATTATTTCTTATCTGTCCTTCCAAATTATTAACCATCACATTCTCATATCACAGGTTCGTGAATGGTCCTTGTAGCCCGACAATTTGATCCATATATCATTGCTGGTCCTTGCTTTCATAGAGAATTTCTATTTGGTCTACTTGCATCTGGCGATTGGCGAACACACTACACTCTATTGAAACAACTCATCTTTATTTACCTTTATTTAGTTCCATTGTGATGTCTTTATCTCCTTATTCTTTTAAGTTTTGCATCTGCTAAAACATAAATAATTTAGACAATAACATCAGTTGGCAATCATTTTTTGACAGCCTTTGTA
Organism: Chamaelirium japonicum; assembly: GCA_947650365.1. Lineage (NCBI taxonomy): Eukaryota > Viridiplantae > Streptophyta > Magnoliopsida > Liliales > Melanthiaceae > Chamaelirium > Chamaelirium japonicum. The sequence goes on along the minus strand of OX393559.1, from coordinate 25,766,524 downwards.
TATTTTTATGCTGAAAAGAAGGACAAAGAAGTCTATGGACTCGGTTGCTATTTAACGTGATGAAAGGGAAGTTGACAAATGTCTGGGAAAAAGTCTCTTTAACGCCAAAATTTGACCAATAAACATGACAAGAAAGAATTTTGAGCTGAACTAGCTTGATACAGACTACAGTAAACCTACTTGACATTCTTATACAACTAGAAACTATCTACAATTGAGCAGAGCGTAGGTTGCTGCATCCAATATTCAGCAATTAGACCCTACCCCAAAAAGAGTGCCAGCAATTCATGGAAAAAGCACCCCATGGATCCACTTAATGGGTATACTTGTAGTGTCTTGTAACCTTGTTAGGTTGTGAAGTGATTCAATGAGATACTAATGGATTCTATTGATAATTTTGCAGAGGGTTTCTTGTAACGCAGAAGTACAACAGAATAAGGTGAATTCAAAAAGGTTACCATATAAATCTTTTACATGGACTATCGAGTTCCAAAAATTGTATTATATCAGAGACTAAATGAATTGACTAGTTAAAACATTTAGTGGTTTGATAAGTCATGTCCAATTTTGTGAGTATTTCCACTTATAAGAATCTTAAAAGAGTACTCCATGCGAGTGAGTGATTCTTTTGGGCATCTGTTTTGCTAATGAGAAACAAAAGACAGATAATGTATCCTTCACAATCGATCTTCGTAGTGGACTGTGAAAATTCTGGATCAGTCTGGGATTTATTTGATGCCATTGAGGAGCAAGTGTTGCTACAATAATCCTCTAAGAGAGGCAAAAGCACAATGTATTAAAATATGATTGACCAGTCGCTCATATATGTAGATGTACAGCCTGTAAAGAAACAATAATATATGATAAAAGACAATAGATGATGCACGACAATGTACATACATATCTAGTACTGAGTTAAAAGAAAATAAGATCACGTCCCATGATTTAGTTTTGACGATATAAACTTATGTTACCCTGTTTCTCTTTGTAGAGGAGATTTAAAGGTTGGAAGTGGATTAGCAGGCAGAAAAGAAAACATTAGAGGTACAGGACAAATTGTGGAAGCGGTTATAGTAATAGCTGCTGAGTCATCACAGCCTTGTTGGAGGGTGAGCTGTTTAAACATGCAGGTTTGTTTCATTTAATTCCATGGTACTTATTTTTCTAGTTCCTTGTTTATCTTCACAAATTGGTATATAAAGCGCAAACAAGCCATTTCAGTCCACCTTTCCTTAGTCTTTCAAAACCTGTTAGTTAGACTAAACTTTTCTCATGTGTGGAAACATATATCTGAAGTCAATCATGTAGCTAAGATACTTCAGTACTTGTTCAGTGTCTTTTTATTTTCTAATTTTTCGTTTTAGGTTTGTGTGCTTTTATTTTAAAATAATAGAATTTTGAATTTGTTATGATTAAAGTTCGAAAGTTCAATTTTGACCAATAGTTCGATACTATAGGATGTGGAAAAATTGCGTGGTAATATTTTAACAGTGTTAAAATATTATAGTTTTATATAAATGCAGGAAATATTGATTAAATGATCGAATTTTCAAGGTAACTCTGGACAAACATAATCAAGCATTGATACACACTTTGGAACACATAGATCACATTTCTACACCATCTAGGGGTATGAAGCTTCATAGAGCAATTATTTCTATTTGGGCTATGCATATGCATAATAATCTCTATGCCTTAGTGGTGTTAGATGGCATATCTAATACCCAACAATTTTTTTTGAAAAAATATCGCACCGGAAGTCGAATGGACTGCTCCGAGGGTTAATATATATAAAGAAAGAGAAATTTATTAGTCAAGTTATTATATACTTCAGTTACGAGTAAAAATAATTAATAGTAAGTTTGTTAACTGTAAAACTTTACTAACTTTACTCCTAGGCTCTAGCCAATACAAAACGGTTCAAGTATTTTTAATCATTTTTTACTTGCCTGAGCAGTGAGCTGTAATGTTAAACAAACACACCATAAGAGTTGAGGGTTGGTACCCAAGTAGCATGATAGCGAAAAATGCAGGTGATGGATACCTCCAAAACGTGAACAAAAAGTGATGTAGGCAAGGAAGGCCTTGCGCCAATCTGGGGATGTAGAGCTTCACATAGCTCACATTTCCACACAATCTGGGGATGTAGAGCTTCACATATCATGTATTTGTATTGTTGATAAGACCATGAAAATTTTCATTTTTTTCACTGCTAATATATCTATGGTAGTGTTCAGATGCTTCAATCAGTGATTACTCAGTCATATTCCCTGTCCTTATTATTCAGGTTTCCTCTAGCCATATTGCATTCCAATGACAGCTACATGAGGAATTTCTTGTTGTAATCAGAGGAGTTGTAATACTTTTAGGTGGAGTAAAATCTTTCTTCCAATCTTAAGGGGTTTTTACTCAAGAAAAACTTGATGACCGGAACTGTGCTGATATCAGCAAACTTCTTTAGGAAATTATAAAACTTGATGGAAGTATATGGGCAGACAGGATGTGAGCTAGTATACTAAATCAGAATCTTTTGGGCATATCCCTCCTACGCCTGCAGATTTAGCTGTATGAAAATCCATCCTTATTCCTTAATCTCAGGCACATTCTGGTTTTTGAAATTCAGAACTTTATTTGTGATGGTACTAGTACTTATTTCTTTTATGATCCATGGATGCCTAATGAATTTAATGATATTGTTGCTAATTCCTTGAACAGTACTTAAATGGCTCATTGGCCTGCTAAATTCGTAAGTTACAAATTATAATTTCAGGTGACTGGCAACTTCCTCTTCCTCCTGCACCTAGTTTGGGACAATATGGTCCAAAATCAAGTTAATTACTCCTGATTACTGCGTTGATGAATCTGTTTGGAAAACAGAATCTTCACATAAGTTGACAGTTAAAGCTGAATGCCAGATATTCAGAGAGCATGGTTCAAAAGTTTTTTGAGGATAGGCTTCTGTGGCATCCCTTTTGCATTCAGTGGCATTATATATGCACCTGGAGAGCATTTCACAAGAAATCGAGTATTTGTAGCCATATTAAAAGTTAGGTTGGCACTGGATCCAAGATATGTAGTGTTCTCCCAAGAAGAAATTTTGTAGCATATCTTGTTTGATTGTCTTGTTGCAACCTGGTTTTGGGACTTCCTGAAGTTGAAACTTGTTATTCAGTAATCCCTGGCTAAATATTTCAGAGAATTGTCTACCATATTTGGAGTACGAGGAATGACATTATTTTAATAGATGGAAAGTGTGATAGATTGAGGCTTAAGTAAGCTCGTGGAAGAGGATGTTTATTTGATCCTTCACAATCAGAATCTCACAGAGATTGATTCCTTAAACAAAAGGAGAATTGTGAATCATTGGTACATACAATCCATTGGAAAGAAATTCAGGTAATGCAGTTGATATAAAACAAACCTGAATTGGGCTTTGCCTTGTTAAACACTGATGCTTCATTGAGATCTGATGCAGATTTAGATGGCCTTCTTAGAACTGATCAATAAAATCGTATTAAAGCTTCTATTGTTCATGCAAGTAAAGATGATATTAGTTTCTTGGAAACTAAAACGCTTCTTATAGGCATTCAAAATGCCTTGAATAGTTCTCCTATTAGGAGGATCTGTATTGAGGTGGATTCCAAGGTGACGAATGGATGGCTAATTGGATTTGATTAGCATATATTCGAAAGCCGATGGTGCTTAAAATCCAAATCAAAGTGCTGCTACAGCAGTGTCAAGCATGGTTGAAAATATCGCTATCGGTCGCCGTATCAGTCAAAAATGGAACATACCGGCGGTACATACTGGTATCGATTGCATATATGTCTGTACCCGTGTGAATAAACTTTGGGTATCAAAAAATTATGAAAAAATCTATAAAATCCAAATAATTTTGAGTTTTGCTTTTTGATATTTGTTTCCATTAGTAAACAACATATAGATATGTATCGATCATCCTAAGTTATTAAGTCGTTGTATTACTAGTTATTCTTAGCAATTCAATATTTTGTCATTTATTGATCTTGGTTATTAGTAAAGTATATAGTATGATAACTTTAAGAAGTAAGATTTAGTTATGAACATCTTGAAAAAACAAGCTCTTCAAAAGATTAAATGATAAATCACATGTTCACAACTCAGAAGTCACACTGAACAATGAAAAGAAAAATCGCACAAGGAGACAAGCGATAAGTTCATACTTCATACGAAATGAAAAGATAGTACAAGACTCCCATCTTGTTTTAATTTGAGTTACTTCAACTCTAATATTAAAAAACCTAAATTTGTGTGAACCAATCATCCGAATTTGGGGATTTTTCAATTAAACGTGTCTTAACAACCTCCAGTCGAACCAATTCATTGAATTCAAATCAAATATCAAAACCCCCCGAATTTGTATAAACTCTTCATCCGAAATTGGAGATTTTATATTTTAGGGCAAAAGATCCTTCAAACTACATGGATCTAACCTTTAAAAGTATTTGAAAGTTAGTTCCATACTCCAACAAAATACGTTATATGATTCAAATAAGAAATATGAAAAAACATTTGAAGCTTTCATTCTCAAAAACGATTTTTGAAAGCTTATGGAACGAATCTGAGATCGATTCGTGCTTCAATCCATCAAATTATGGTCAAAATCGCCATAGAAACCCCAAGTCCCCTGACTCCCCTCCTTCCCAGCTTTCCACAAGCCAAGAGCCCCAAAAACCACAAAAAAAACCCAGGGGTTCAATTTTTATTTATATACTCCCACCAATACATATCAGTCATACCAGTCGGTACATTGACTAGTACGAGGTCAATATCATACCGATTACGACCGGTACATAGTACTTAACATCTGGTACGATATGTATAGGCCAATATTTTGAACCGTACTGTCAAGAATGGAAACTAGAAAAGGGTGCAAGGAAGCAAATAAACTAGCATATTGGCTCTCCACGAATGGAAACTATTCATTTCTTTGACTGGAAAAGGTACACGGCATTTGATGTTTGTACATTAGTACAATAGTGGAAGACAATTACAAACAAAATTTGAGGTATAATATCCCACATTCTTCTATCGAAAAAGAGAGATGGAAAAAATGTAAGTGAAAGAAGGCAGCTGTGATGCAACTGCTAGTGTGCCTCTCCATTCGACCACGATTTTGATCCTTGTGGAAGGCAGCTGAGATGCAACTGTGGTTATGGAGCTCCTGCACATGGTGGCAGGCGATGTGGTGCCCACGTGGTGATGATGTGGCATACGTTGCTCCGCCTGGCCAGAGACTAGTAGTTTGACCACCCTGAGCCCCCTCACCACCAGGTCCACCACCACAACAAAAAACCCCACGCCACCACCCGCGCGCGCACACACACACACGAACATTAAAAAAAATAATCAAAATGTTATTTGTGCACGATAAATAGCAACCATTTGATCAACGCACATATGGACATTTACAGTTCGATTAAATGAAAGAAAGATGAAATTTACTCACTGTTTTGTGTTGCTAAAAGACTCATACTAATGCACACATGCATGTGAAGCTGCTGTGGCACTAGTTGCTGAACAAATAGGCCTACACTACAATGAAAGTTATTGGTAGTTGGCCGGTCTAACAGTGTGATTTTTCTTTCCAGGTTCTATACTATCAAGACTTCTCACCTTGTTCAATCCCACAATCATCTGTTAATGCATTAACAAGCATTGACTGGGAAAGTTACGGTTTAAGATTAAGTGCCATTGTTGTGGATGGAGAAGGCCATGCAGTTATTGAATGGGGGGACTTGCCAATTTTTTCCCAAATTACTATCGCCCTCCACAGTTACCAAAGCAGATATCCAATATGAAATACATACTTTACATCATTTTCTCAGATTTGCAGGAAGAGAGCTTGCTGTTAAGGATTGCATGCATTATCGTCATGAGTCACGAATGTTCTGTTACTCATTTCAGCTCTTCATCCATTCCTTAACCTCTAACCAAATTCATACAACCTCAGACACGACAGAGTACTCCAGCTGACAGAAACCTTGTTAAGAAAGCAGTTAAAAGTGCATTGGATGATTTGAAGGCGAAGCATACAGGACTCTTTCTCAGCTCACAAGCAGTCAAGGTAAATGTATGTCTTCCCTACATCCCTATGTATTATTCTCTTTATGGTATGTAAATATGTAGACTTAGTTTGGTATTGTAAGAAACCACTTCCAAAGATGATAAATAAAGTAGCTGCTGCGATGGAGTTATACAAGTCGCTCAAAAAAATTGAGAAAAATACCATTGGGCCCTTATCAAGGAAAGACGAGCATAAGAGGTGTGCCCTAGATAAAAGAACAATTATATGCTATACATACGTATCCATTTATGTATATACATGCGTAGTTTAGTAAATTTCTACAAACTAGCATATATACACACATGTAGTCACGCACCCATACACGCATGATTGGTGGGGAGCACCCGGAGCGGGAGACGGTGAACCCAGCTTTGATATCATGTTAGATACCCTCACGCCCCAAAACCCGGGTTGTAAGGGGAGGTCCACAGCGGGTATATTAAGCGGGTGATGGGTGCCTCCCTCATTGATGTGGGACTATTCGTCAACAGGACCAAAGTAAGCAACGATATTGCATTGAACAAATAGTCAAAACCGATACACATAAAGGAGCAATGTTATAGAGAGCCAATAAAAGGACCAGAAAGGAGACTCTAGGCTTATCATGTGGGGAGATGTGAAAGTCTTCAGTGATTCGGTTAGCCCGTAATTGTATTAACGACCTTGCTATTTCTCCATCTGATCATTTCTGAGGGATAGGAACGAGATCACAACAAGCATAACCCAAAACTTGCTATACGCTTAGGGAAGCCTGATAGAGATATGGAACTCTCTAGGAGTGTTAGATTGGTTGAATACTACGGCATGTTTGGATACGCTCCGATTCTATGATTCTGGAAGCCCGGAATCCCTAAAAAAGACAAAGAGCCTGTTTGGATACAACCCGATCCCAACAAGTGTTTCTCCGGAGAGCCCAAAATGTACTTCTGAGAGCCATTTTTGTGGAGCCCAAATCGAGGCTCCGGGCTCTAGAGCCTTTTTGGAATTTTGGGATTCCGGCCTCCTAGAATCCCAGAATCAGAATCCTATCCAATCAGGGTCCTAGCAACTTGATGAAAAAGAGAATAAAAGTAGTTTACTTTCAGTCAACCAAAGGCCAGGAACTCAGGAATGATTTTAATTCCTTAAAACTGTCACATTTTTGTTTGAAATGACTTGTTATCCTCTCGTTAGTGCGAGAGGTTTCTGTATTTATCTTCTTTGTTCTTGTTAGTGGTGGTTGCTACCTTCTGAACTTGTGTTTTCAGATTCGGGACTATGCTCCTGATCTTTCAAAAGCTATTGCTGGTCTGATCATTTCGTCCAACGATTCGGACTTCCGAGGCGACTGTGCGACTCTTCTTGGGCTTGGCTCTATCGATGCTGGCACAGAGGAGAGAATTGGAGATTGCATTCGGGAAAGGATTGTTGGGATTATAGAGATGAATGATAGAAAGAAAAGGGTACATAGAGATATTGCTCCCTGCCTCTTTGACTGTGAGGCCCTATGTGAAGTAGATTCCCCCGATGAGGAAGATGAAGGCGCTGAAGATGTCAGTATATTGGATGTCTGAATCTCATCTCGCTCGGTAGTTCGATTGATTATAGTCTCGGTGCCATGCCATTTTTCATCGCCATCACGCCTGTAATCTTTAGCACGGAGAGGTAAATAGCCCCTACCATGAGGACTAATGCATTTTCCAACAGATACCAACTATGTACATGAATCTGCTAATGTCTTTTAGAGAGAGAGAGAGAGAGAGAGAGAGAGAGAGAGAGAGAGAGATTTGAAACTCCTTGGCAATACTGAGAAGACCAATACATAGGATTTGCCTAGTAGATCAATGCTCACTCTACACTCACTTTATGCTGCTATAGATGCAGGGATGTATGTGATGGTCGGCTCTGACATGGCCGCCATAATTGGCGATGATGGACTGAAGATCTCTCCCGCGGGGATCCCATCCTCTGGCTTGAAGTCGAGCGACTTGTCGTCATAGATCTCCCACCATTTTGCTACCAGCATCTTGATGTCTTCCCTGTCCATGTTCACCTCTTTTCCAGTGTACCTCCACGGCTTGGAACCCTGAGGGGGGAAACTGGTAAGCATTCGAAGTGTGATGGGAGTCAATAAGGACATGGTTTTTGGAGGGGGGGGAGGGGGAGTGGGACTCACGGCGGCGCAGTAGTGGACGACCTTGACCTTGTTGAGATCGACGTTCTCGGGGTGGCGCCATAGCATGGCTAGCACCAGGTTGTAGATGAGAGGGATCGGCTTGTAGATTTTCTCGAAGAACATGTTCAAGAAATCCTACACCGCAGATGATAGCACAAGATATTATGAGAATGTTGTTTCTTTTCGACTCTTTGGCTGATAATTAATTTCCGGTCATATGGGGGGGGGGGGGGGGGGGTTTAACCGATACCCGAGATCAATTTCTGCTTACGTTGAATTAATAACCGGTAGCGGGTTGCCTTAACCCTCCCATAGATGAGATGTTGTGGGGTGCTCAAAAAAAAAAAACTCTACCAAATTTTGCCTCCTGGCTCTCTCCGTCTAGAGGAACATTTAAGGGTTGCTCCTCGATTACATGAGGTTTAACAGTCTAATCAGTCAGATAGGTCTCTACCCGTCAATTGGTCTTTGAGATTAATAATTAATTTAAAAAAAAATTGTCTCGATTTTTTGATAGGATAGATAGGCAAATTCTTTTGCCGGCCCAATTGACAGTTGCACCGTGCAACTGATGGCTGAAACCCACTAGCAATTTTAAAATCTTTAACAACATGTTGCCATGTCAATTGGGCCGGTGAAATCGGGAAAACCTTAGGGCTTAATAACATTTCTCTTCTTTCACCCCCACTGTTGATTTCTCTCTTTATTAAATTTTTATTTTATCTGGGGTATTAGACTACTTAAGTGGGCTGGGCCTTATTTTCACAATGGGCCTTAGACCATAATGGCCCTATAGCCGAGCCCAATCCACCCCTAATATTTAAGCTAAAGCTAGGTGCTCACCTGCTCTGCGAAAGGGGTTGGCGGCGTGACCCGCAGCCTCTCGAGGAGCCTGTCGTGGGTCCGCCGGCTGGGCTCGAACACGAACATCCCGGCGTTGAAGTAGAGCGGCGGACGGGGACCCATCTCCGCCGGCCACTCCACCCTGCCGGGGCACTGCTGGCAGTAGCCGATCGAGTACTGCCGCGAGTGGCTCCACGTCTTCTCGCAGAAGCAGTCCATCACGGCGTAGAGGTGGCCGCCGGGGGCGTCGAAGAGGTGGTCGACGTTGTCGAACACCTGAATGTCCGCGTCCAAGTACACCATCTTGCTGTAATCGTCGAACTGCATGCAGTACGGGAGATCAACGTACGGAAGCAGAAGATTGAGGGGGAGGGGGGGGGGGGGGGGCGTCAGGAGCTGGGGTGACTCACGTTCCAGATGCGGAGCTTGGAGTAGTTGATGACGTAGTAGGCCATGGCGAACTGGACCCGGCTGTCGGGCGGGTAGATGGGCTCGATCTCACGGACGACGCAGCCCTGGGCGCGCAGGATCCGGCGGTGCTCGTCCGGCACGTCGGGCAGCACCGCCACCACCAGCGGGTAGGCGCTCCGGGCCCTGCGCAGGCCCTTGGCCAGCCCCACCACCCCCTTCACGTAGTCTCCGCTCCCCGCCAGGAATGTCACGTAGCCCCGCTTCATGTACCCGGCCACCGGCGGCGGCGCTGCCTTCCCCACGGCGAAGGCCTCGCAGGGCACCTCCGGCGGGGCCATTCGATGGCGGCGGGGGAGGGACTTGTGGGACAATAAGTGTTGGCCCTGAGGGGCTGTTTGCAAAAGTGGCGGGCGGACACACTCTGCTTGTGGCGGGTGAGCGACCCCCCTGAGGTCTGAGCCCTGGACTCGTGCCGGTTTATATATATAGAGAGAGAGAGAGAGAGAGAGAGAGAGAGAGAGAGAGAGAGAGAGAGAGAGAGAGAGAGAGAGAGAGAGAGAGAGAGAGAGAGAGAGAGAGAGAGAGAGAGAGAGAGAGAGAGAGAGTTAAATGCATATGAAATGAGGGCTAAATGAAACCCAAATTGAACATTGGAGGCCATTCCTTTTTGCCCTTTTTAACTGATTATTATTTTTATTTATTTGAATTTCTATGGAGCAGAACGAATGAAGGAGGTGCAAGTTGCCGGTGATGAAGCCTTATCGGCAGAATGAAGGGCTGGGATCGGTTCTGGAGGGCTTGGCCACAACTTTCAAGTTGATGAAGCCCATTGCCTCATTCTCTTTGTTTTTATTATTCTATATATATATATATATATATATATATATATATATCAGTTTTGTTTTCCTATTTTTTATTGAGAGATTCGGCAAATCCGAACGAATAAGTTTATATATTCGCCATGAGGCGAGCCTATGCGCCACATACTCCGCCACCATGGCACGTGCAAGAGCAGGGGCGGAGCCAGGATTTGTTTGTAGGGGGGAGGGGGGCAAGGGGTGAAGTCAGGTCGAAATCTAATAGTATAATACTAAAATAGAGCTCTCTCTCCCGAGTTGTGACACGTGGACCACTTTGAAGAGTCATGATCCTTCCCCTATGTGTGAACACGGCTCTTTCTCATAAATCTTATTAAAAACCTGTTATAAAGATGATAAATACTCATGCAATGGCATTTAATGTTAATTAGATAATTCATTAGTACTATCTCCCTTTCTCTCTCTAACAGTGAATCAAACCTGGAAGAGTGAATCACAATCATTCTATATGGCACACTTCTTCAAACGATTGTGATGTCGTTTGTACTAATTGACGTACATCAAGTTCATTCGGACATTGCTCAGGTTTTTTACTAGTATAATACTAAAATAGAGCCCTCGATATCTTTCGTGTTGTGACACGTGGACCTTTTTTAATAGCCAGAATAATTTTCCTGTGTGTTAACGCAACTCTCTCTCTCTAAATCCTATTAGCATTTAATGGTTATTTGATGCTAATTAGGAAAATCAGTTGATGTTAATAATGGAGTGAGTGAATCATACTAACTCTAGATTGCACACTTCTTCGGACGGCTGTGATATTGTTTGTGCTAAGTAATGTGCATCAAATTCATCCAAGCATTACCCAGGTTTCTTACTAGTTATATAGTGATGATCGAGGAATACTGAGAATACTTTCTCGCTAAAAGAAGCAGCCCAAAGAATAATCCATAACTTAAAAGTACAGATGATCAACCATTGGAGGTCCTCTGCCCCTGATTATTTGTCGTTGAATACTTTGTTGTTCTACTCCAACTAGACAACCCAGAGTATCCCCATAACTAATATGTCCCAAGGTGGTCGGATATGCTTCTTCACTCTCCTCCTCGAAATTGATCACGGTGCGCTAAGGTTCGCCGGGTGAGAGAAGATCCCGCCCTTGAGCTCGAAGTGATCCCATATCCCTCTCACCAACAAGCAACTGAGAAGGCAGGTGGGATGTGCTATTCTCCTCGGTATGGCAAAAGGTGCAAGAAGCCTCTGAGACATTCAGGTTTTGTCTCTCCATTAGGTTAGCCTTTGTCAGAATTTTATTCCTTGAGTTAAAGAGGGAGAAGATCTTCACCTTGGCTAGAGCCTTCGTTCGCCAAACCGCCTTAGAAGGCAGATAGCGTTCTCCCTATGGACTCAACTTGCAATATAAAGATCTGACCAAGAAATTTTCCTAGTGGTGCCAACGCCATCTCACCACGTATGCTCCTAATCTAAAAGTAGCTGCTGAAAGCAGAGCCATGAGGTCCTCGATCGCGAACCCACCGAAGATTCGGAGGAATATGGGAGTGTAGGCGAAGCTTCTACTGATAAACACCTTCAACCAGCTGGGCTTGTGATTGGACTGAGGCTCTGCGATTGCGCACAAGGAGAAATAATCTCAGGAACATGTCTCTAAGAGGTACGTCTCCCAACCACCGGTTCTCCCAGAACCCGATCCGCCTCCCATCCCCGAGAACCAACTGATTACCGAGCCTGTAGAAGTCCTTCAGCTTAAGTAACCCTTTTAAAAAATGAGAGATCTTAGGCCTGATGCTCTGGTCCTGACCTAAAACGGTGAGTATCTCCTGAAATATCAAGACAGTGGGATGTTTATCCACGAAACTCCCTCTCCTTGTTGTAGTCTCCACCATCATTTTCCTAGCATCGAGATATTCAATCTCCTCAGATCCAGAACTTCCAGACCTACCAAAGTCTTGAGTAGGCACACCTGGTTCCACCTCATCAAGTTGTAGGAGCCTCCCGTTCCACCAACACCTCTCGACAATTTTAATGCATTATGAATGCAATAATTACCGGCAATTAGCTTAAAATTAATAATAGCTTAAAAATTGAAAGTAATAAAAAACCATCAAATGGAGGACCTGCACTTTGAGGTGAAAAGTTAGCTGCCATGAATTTGGAAAACCGAACATTGTGACATTTAAAAACCATTAATTAACCTTAAAAATTGAATAGCATTGCATTTTTACTGTATTTATATGTAAATATTTACTTTGAAATCTATTTGTACAAAACTGTTTACATATTGTAAAAAAAAAATTTGGTTTCTTGTTTCCGGATTTTTGCCAAACTCGTTCCAAACATTCGGGATTTGTTTCCGAACCCCAATCTTCGCCCACTCACTGAATTACGTCCGAATTGTGAATCTATACTGTAATACTAAAACGGAGCTTAGGAGTCGTGGTTTTGCCACGTGGGAGCCAAGTTTGTACCAAGTGGAGCCCCTATACTCCACATGAATTGAATCCGTCCGATAATGTGAATCAGGTCGGTTATTATACATGGGATGATTGAATAGAGCCCGGGCATCGCTCCAGGTTTTTAAACTCCACATGAGTCGATTCCGTTAAAGGTGCAAGTCACGACCAGTTATTATATGTCGAATGACTGTATTAGGGCTGCAATCCGAACCCACCTAATTTGGGATTGGGAGTATAAATTTGCACACTGAATGATACTCATTTGAAATCACTGTAGCTAGCAGATATATTAAAATTATCGTAGCTGCTACAATGATTTCATTATAGAAAATTGAGTACCATTTTGAATATCTGAATACCATTTAAAATCACTGTAAGGAATTGAGCATCACTTTATATATATAAATTGTTGGAATTGGATCCGTGTATCAGAGTCGCAGCAGAAGCAAAAGAAAGATCCGAAGATCATACGGTGTATGTTTCATTACAATTTTGCTATAAAACAATCTATATGCAAATCTATGATCTTAGCATATATGCGGACACCCTAGAGACATACTACGATCTACGGAAGACATGAATGCATCTACTTAGGTGTTTAGATTCATCATACCTTATGGATCTATGATCCGGAGATGACGGAACGATGAAGAACCGCACTTTGATTGCAAGGGAAACTGTCGGATAGCACCTTGTCCTTTGCGAATTGAAGAATCCTCGAAATCCCGTCTCTGAGTGCAGGGATTTCGAGCCGACGGAAGAATCCGTTGCGAAGATGATGGCGAGCCGCGATATTTTCTCCTCCTCTTTCTTCTTCCTTCCTCTCCTTTCTCCCTTCTTCTTCCTCTCTTTTCCTTGGCCGAAACCACAAAGGAGGACTAGGGGTCGGATTTTTGGAGGAGAGGGAGTAGAACCATTGGGCCGGCCCCTCCCCTCCCTATTTTCTTTATTGGGCCGGTCTCCCATGGCTCCAAGGAGGCTAGGGCCGGCCCTTAGGTGGATAGGGATAAGGGGGGGCGGTTTTTAGGGATTTCGGGTGTCTATCGTGAAGCCCGGACGAAAACGCCCTTCACGAAAAGCGAAAAACTGAAAGAGAGACTGAGTGAGGTGCGCTACTCGGAATCGAGTTCCGTCAGCGCCTATGAGCTCCTGAAATTATTCCGCTCATTTTAAGATCCATATTCAATATGTTCTGAGCCATATTTCAATATTTACCAAAATACCCCTACGGCCCGTAACACACGTGAATTAGGTTCTTAGGCTTCGGGCTTGCGCTCCACCGCGCTACTTCGCATCCAACGTATCCAACTAGGTCGGGGAACAATTCCTATACGCAACGACAGGGTGGAACCTTCAGGGTTCGGGATCTCTAGCTGCAACCGGATCCCTAATTAACTGTTCCGGTGACACACCGAAAGTTCCGTTAATCAGCCCTAATCCGATTAACCCGCGTAGCCACCCAGAGTGCGACGCGAGTTGAAATCTAGTGATCCTAAACTTATGTTACTCCCTCGTAACCCTGTTCTCTACTATACTCCGATAATCCTCAGTCCCTCCTATTACTGGTGCCATGATACGACTCGGGCGGTGGGGAGCACCGTTAGATCCCGATCGATCATCTAACTAGGGTTTGATGACTTGTCATCTATAACACCACACACCTTCCGGTGCTATGCCTAGCATCCGGAACATCGTCAGTCATACTGACAACCACCAGGCCTGGGTTAACTGTGTGGACATATTGACTCATCAAAACGCACCCATCCAACACTGGACGTCAGATAACCTGTAGGGATTACATGTCACTCAAGCGCCAGCCGGGTAACCCAACGTACCATGGTATTGGACTATGGAAGGTCCGCACACGTTGGCACATCAAAGCACCACACAACTGGTTGGCCCAGTGTACATGGTCCCTCAGGGTTAAGGACGGATTATCTATAGTAGTAAGACGGTTTCTGCACCAGTGTCTGAATCACTGAACTATACACCATCTTGGTTCCTGTTCAACACGATCATCGTGCTTGGTAAGGTGAATGGGAATCCCACGTTCCCGTGGTGGAGACTTCACCACATCCTCTACCTGCCAACAGCTTATTCTCGGTGAAGCGACCAGCATCACCAAAGCTGTGAACTAGTTCTAGGTCTACACAGAACTGGTCCACTGGGTCTCCCAAGCATGGATCATCCATGCGCCTCAGTGGCCTACTGTGTTCCCTAGGGTCCTTTTACTATATGAGTATTATCATATACCAGAGTAGTATTCTAATTAAAGCAATAACCAAAGTCATCTTTATTAATGTTAATACAGAAAATCCACGCTAAGGACACACGAGCTACAACAATCTCCCACTTGGCCTAGCGAGGAACAACAATCTTAACTCCCATGGCATCCATGTGCTTCTCAAAAGCCTTGGTCGGTAACGCCTTTGTGAAAGGGTCCGCCATGTTATCTGTAGACACTACCTGAGTCACTGCAACCTCCCCTCGCTTCTGCAAATCCCGGATAATGTAGTATTTCCGCTCGACATGCTTGCTCTTCTGGTGATATCTTGGCTCCTTGGATTGTGCTACCGCTCCACTATTGTCACAGTAAAGGACAATAGGATCTTGAGCTCCCGGTACGCATCCTAAGTTCGTAAGGAACTTCTTGAGCCACACCGCCTCCTTAGCTGCTTCGCACGCCGCAACATACTCAGCCTCTGTCGTCGAATCCGCGATGCATCCCTGCTTCACGCTCCTCCAACTGACAGCTCCTTCTCCTAATGAAAACACAAACCCTGACGTCGATCTCCTGGATTCCGGATCTGACGCAAAGTCAGAATCCGTATATCCAATCGGCATCAGTTCCTGTGAAGAGTAAACTAACTCATAATCTCTCATCCTACGGAGATACTTGAGTATACTTTTCACAGCAGTCCAGTGCCCTGGACCCGGATTTGACTGATACCTGCCCATCATGCCTACTGTATAGCATATATCTGGTCTTGTGCACTGCATGGCATACATCAGACTCCCTACAGCCGAAGCATAAGGTATCTTCTGCATCTCTGCCCTCTTCTTAAGAGTCTTTGGACCCTGATCCTTGGACAACTTCATTCCATGTCTGAATGGAACCAGTCCCTTCTTGGAGTTGTGCATACTAAATCTGACCAAGATAGTATCTATGTAGGCTGACTGTGACAGCGAGAGAATCTTGTTCTGGCGATCTCGAGTTACCTTGATCCCCAGAACATAACTCGCTTCACCCAGGTCTTTCATGTCAAATTGAGAGGATAACCACACCTTCACTATAGACAACGTTCCAACATCGTTTCCGATGAGCAGGATATCGTCCACGTAAAGCACTAGAAAAACTACTGCAGTCTTATCGCTCCTTTTATAAACACAAGGTTCATCCACGTTCTGTTCAAATCCATAAGACTTGATAGCCTGATCAAAACGCATGTTCCAACTTCTAGATGCTTGCTTCAGTCCATAAATGGACCTTTACAACTTGCACACCAGACCTTCCTGACCTTTTACGATAAAGCCTGGAGGCTGAGACATGTAGATGTCTTCTTCCAAATCCCCGTTGAGGAATGCAGTCTTGAAGTCCATTTGCCAGATCTCCCAATCATAATGGGCTACAATGGACAAGAGGATCCGAATAGACTTAAGCATAGCCATTGGCGAAAAGGTTTCGTCATAGCCGATCCCTTCTCGCTGGGTATAACCCTTAGCGACTAGTCTAGCTTTGTAAGTCTCAACGGTACCATCCGGACCTCTTTTCCTTTTGTACACCCACTTACAACCAACAGGTTTAATGTTGTGAGGTGGTGTTACAAGTATCCAGACCGAATTTTGGGACATCGATGTCAGTTCTGCCTCCATGGCTTCCTGCCATGCTGCATGGTCAGAGGATACCATCGCTTCATCATGGTTCAGAGGATCATCCTCCTGAAACTCTGGATCTACCATAAAAGCTTCTCTAATGTATCTATCAGGAGCACTTGTGGTCCTCCCACTGCGACAAGCCTGCGGTGGTTCCATAGGAGTCGATTCTACAATATCGTTTATCTTAGTGGTATCGGCTTCCACTACGTTTTCTGTCTGCGTACTCCTATCAGTACCAAGCAATTCTTCACAAACTACTTTACTGGTGGGCTTATGGTCTATTAAATAATCCTACTCCAGGAATACGGTGTTCATCGAGACGACAACCTTTCTATCCTCAGGATCATAAAATAAACCACCATTTGTCCCTTTTGGATACCCAACGAACAGACATACCTTTGTTTTTGACTCCATCTTATCTCGCTTGTCCTTCCGCACATGTGCTGGACAACCCTAAATCCTAAAGTGTTATAGGCTTGGCTTTCGCTTCAACCACAGCTCCCAAGGAGTTAGGGGGGCTGACTTTGATGGAACAAAGTTCAAAGTATATGCTGCCGTCTCTAGGGCATATCCTTAAAAACTAGGTGGCAATGTGGCATAACTCATCATAGCCCGAACCATGTCTAACAAAGTTTGGTTTCTCCTCTCAGGTACACCATTCTGTTGTGGTGTCCCTGGTGTAGTCAACTTGGATACGATCCCATGCTCACGCAGGTACCCAATAAATTCATCTGATAGGTATTCGCCTCCTCGATCCGATCGAAGAGACTTGATACTTTTACCCGTCTGCTTTTCTGCTTCAGCTCTGAACTCCTTGAACTTATCAAAGGATTCAGACTTCCGCCGCATTAGGTATATGTATCCAAACCTCGAGTGATCATCCATGAAGGTGATGAAATACTCGAAGCCTCCTATGGCACGGACACTTATGAGCCCACATACATCAGTGTGTACCAACTCCAATACCTCCTTAGATCTGCTACCTTTGGCTCGGAAAGACCTTTTAGTCATCTTGCCTTCCAGGCAAGACTCACACGTCGGTAGGCTTTCTGAAACATCTGGACTTAAGAGTCCTACCTTAACCAACCTGTGAATCCTGTCTGAGGCTATGTGTCCAAGCCTTAGATGCCAAAGGAGTGTTGGATTATCTGAGGGATTTTTCCTTTTAGATGAATTAATCATACAAGCTTCAGTTATGTTATCCTGTTTATGATTGGAGTTAATTACATAGAGACCATTCTGTATCTTTCCCTTACAAATAAAAGAACCATTCAATTTAATTGACACACCAGAAGCATCAAATAAAACTGAAAAACCTTTATTATTCAATAAGGAAACAGAAATTAAATTTCGTCTCAAGGATGGTACATAAAGTATGTCTCTAAGTAATAAACTTCTTCCATCAAGGAACTGCAAGATGACATCTCCAACTGCTTCAGCCTCTGCCACGGCCTCAGTTCCCATGCTTAGGATTATCTCCTCATCACCCAATTTTCTTGTCTCCTTGAACCCCTGCAAATTATTGCAAGCATGGTTAGTGGAACCAGAATCCACAATCCATGAGACTGGAGAACATCTGGATGCTACTAGGAATTCCACTATGTGGATTTGAGATATACCTGTCTCAGCCTTCTTGGGAACCGCGCGGCAGTCGCCCTTCCAGTGCCCCTTCTTGCCGCATCGGAAATATTTTCCTTTGGGCTTCGCCGGAGCATTCTGCTTGGGAACCTACAACTGCACCTGGCCCATCTTCACGGGCTTCTTAGACTTTCTTTTCTGAAACTTGCCCTTGGCTTTCAGAGAAGAATTCCGCTCCACGTTTAGGGATTGGGCTCCTGCCTTCATCCCGTCCTCTGCCGCCTGGAGCGCCGCTAGGAGCTCTGCGTTAGACATCTCCAACCGGTTAAGGTTGAAGTTGGTAACGAAGCCCTCAAACGCTCCTGACAGAGATGCGAGGAAAATATCGGTCTGGATCTCTGCATCCAAGATGACATCGAAGAAACCAAACTCGTTCACATAGCCAAACAATTTCAGCATATGATCCCGAACTAAAGTCCCCTCTGCCATCTTCGTGGACACCAATTTCTTGATGGTTAGGTAACGAGTTACCCGACTACGACCCTCGAACATTTCCTTCAGGTAGCGCATCATGTCTGAAGCAAGGGCCATGTCTTCGACTTGCTTCTGAAGGACGGTCTGCAAGGATGCCACAATATAGCACTTGCACATCTCATCAGCATCTAGCTAGTCTTTCCATTCCTTTAACTGGACCTCAGTTGCACTTGGTCCCGGCATGGCCGGTTGAGGGGTACTTAGGGCAATTGTGTGTTTGCCAACCCTTAGGACGAGCATTAGGTTACGCTTCCAGTCCTCGTAGTTTGGTCCCGTAAGTTTGTTATCATTAAGTATGGAGGCAAGGGGGTCGAGCTTGGTCATGATTTCTGTAAACAATGGTTTAAAGCAATAGTTAGGGTCTACTACAATCTATTTCATGGAATTTAGAAATAGATAATGTCTACTCTAGCCGCTATGTCTTTACCACCTCAAGTGGAGATATCCAGGAATCTAAATTCCCTGGGCTCGAGCACTGAGACTATCGGCCCTGAATTAGAGACAGCATCTCGGTGAGAGCATGCAACCACTTCTGCCAATGGGGTTTTTACGACCCAGTCTTCATCAGAATTACCCACGGTAAACTGAAAGACCTCCCAGTCTCCTTTTGACCAGCTTTATGTGACTCGCGTGCGTAGCAACAACGGCTTCACACAAGCTTTTGGATGCTTCCTACAAATCTAGGTGGTGTCGGCAGGGGGGTTCATAGGCTCCCGCGGTGCAGGATAAAACCATCACCCACTGCCACCGGCATCCTCCATGTCCCGAACGAAACCACTAGGCGAACCAGCATGGAAGGAAACACAGCTCTCACCTGGTGGGAATATCGAGCTGCGTACCTCCCACCCAGACCCTTAGCCGGTTGATTGTGGAGGCCAGGGGCTCCCCTTTGGAGGGAACCTCTTACACATCCCTTCTTTATGAGGTTTTATGCATATCTAGAAAGGTCACGACCTCCTAGACTTAGAGCCTGGTCTACCGCGCTCCCACTAGGATTACAAACCTTCCCGCAAAGCATTAGTATCCTCGAAAAATATCATAGTCCCTACCTTGAATACTTAGCTTTCGCCTTTCTTGCAAGGATCACATTACATAGATTCCAAGGATCCCGATACTTCACTAGTTTGTCCATAATCCTAAGATCTGGAGCCTAGCCTAAGGTCAACGTGGAAAGGACTCCCACTACGATGACGCCTCGTTCACAATTTAATGCCTGATGTCATAGTAGACCGCATCTCATTACAGGTTTCGATGCTGGCCAAATAGGAACATCCGACAACCTCCGCCGGACCTCAACCTAATGGTGGCATAACCAAATCGTGATGAGTTCATACTACCATCAAACGTCATCTAGAAACGGGTATCATACAGTGAAATCCTAACCTAACTTGGTCGCTAGGACCACGTGGGGAAAGGGCATCCCACTAGGGTTATCATACTTCTTATGGAGACATTAGTTAATTATCTATAAACAAAGCTAACACTGCGTCTATCTCGGTGCACAGTACTTGGCTACCTGAACTACCACGAGGGCGGTTACCGTCTTTTCTTTTAGCTAGCCATCGGATTCGCACGTGTTAGAACCATTTAGAGACACCGATGAATCCATAAGCTTAGTACTAATCCTAAGCCTGATCTAGAGACAAACTCACAAGCAAGATAATTATATTATCATCGGGGTTCTCTAAATACGAAATAAAGAGAAACAACAGAAAAACATCCAAACTGAATCAAGTCCAGGGTCCGACCCCTGAACCTGAATAGCACAGCCAAGATATCCTGCTCTTCCGTTCTGCACGATCTCTGACGACGATCCCCTTCATCGCTAACGTGCACCCTTTCGTCGGGTTTTTGTACGCCATGGTACCGCTTGCCCGAACCGTGGATGTAGCATCATCTCCTTCTTTCTGTGACCGAAAACCTAACACGCTCCGAGCAAGTGCTCGTTCGTGTACAATTTCGCTAGAAAGAAAAGAAGACAATCCTAGAAATATGGCCAGGGAATCGAGGATGGTCAACCCCTACCCTCGCCCATCTAGAGCCTTAAAATCCACAATAATAATCAATGCAAAATTAAATCCGGGGTCCGACCCCCGGATGCATGGAATCACATATTACTATTCAGCACGGCACCTGCAAAAAGACGATACATAGCACAATCCATATGCATGATCTACGCCGAACCCTGACGAAAACATATGCCATCATATATTCTCATGATGTTTTCACGAATTCATGCATGAAACATACACCAAAGCGTGCTCTGATACCAATTGTTGGAATTGGATCCGTGTATCAGAATCGCAGCGGAAGCAAAAGAAAGATCCGAAGATCATACGGTGTATGTTTCTTTACAATTTCGCTATAAAACAATCTACATGCAAATCTATGATCTTAGCATATGTGCGGACACCCTAGAGGCATACTACGATCTACGGAAGACATGAATGCATCTACTTAGGTGTTTAGATTCATCATACCTTATGGATCTATGATCCGAAGATGACGGAACGATGAAGAACAGCACTTTGATTGCAAGGGAAACTGTCGGATAGCACCTTGTCCTTTGCGAATTGAAGAATCCTCGAAATCCCGTCTCTGAGTGCAGGGATTTCGAGCCGATGGAAGAATCCGTTGCGAAGACGATGGTGAGCCGCGAGATTTTCTCCTCCTCTTTCTCTTTTCTTCCTTCTCCTTCCTACCTCTTCCTTCTCCCTTCTTCTTCCTCTCTTTTCCTTGGCCGAAACCACAAAGGAGGATTAGGGGTCGGATTTTTGGAGGAGAGGGAGTAGAACCATTGGGTCGGCCCCTCCCCTCCCTATTTCCTTTATAGGGCCGGTCTCCCATGGATCCAAGGAGGCTAGGGCCGGCCCTTAGGTGGATAGGGATAAGGGGGGGCGGTTTTTAGGGATTCCTGGTGTCTATCGTGAAGCCCGGACGAAAACGCCCTTCACGAAAAGCGGAAAACTGAAAGAGAGACTGAGTGAGGTGCGCTACTCGGAATCGAGTTCCATCAGCACCTATGAGCTTCTAAAATTATTCCGCTCATTTTAAGATCCATATTCAATATATTCTGAGCCATATTTTAGTATTTACCAAAATACCCCTACGGCCCGTAACACACGTGAATTAGGTTCTTAGGCTTCGGGCTTGCGCTCCACCGCGCTACTTCGCATCCAACATATCCAACTAGGTCAGGGAACAATTCCTATACGCAATGACAGGGTGGAACCTTCAGGGTTCGGGATCTCTAGCTGTAACCGGATCCCTGATTAACTGTTCCGGTGACACACCGAAAGTTCCGTTAATCAGCCCTAATCCGATTAACCCGCGTAGCCACCCAGAGTGCGACGCGAGTTGAAATCTAGTGATCCTAAACTTATGTTACTCCATCGTAACCCTGTTCTTTACTATACTCCGATAATCCTCAGTCCCTCCTATTACTGGTGCCATGATACGACTCGGGCGATGGGGAGCACCGTCAGATTCCGATCGATCATCTGACTAGGGTTTGATGACTTGTCATCTATAACACCACACACCTTCCGGTGCTATGCCTAGCATCCGGAACATCGTCAGTCATACTGACAACCACCAGGCCTGGGTTAACTGTGTGGACAGATTGACTCATCAAAACGCACCCATCTAACACTGGACGTCGGATAACCTGTAGGGATTATATGTCACTCAAGCGCCAGCCGGGTAACCCAACGTACCGTGGTATTGGATTATGGAAGGTCCGCACACGTTGGCACATCAAAGCACCACACAACTGGTTGGCCCAGTGTACATGGTCCCTCAGGGTTAAGGACGGATTATCTATAGTAGTAAGATGGTTTCTGCACCAGTGTATGAATCACTGAACTATGCACCATCTTGGTTCATGTTCCACACGATCATCGTGCTTGGTCAGGTGAATGGGAATCCCATGTTCCCGTGGTGGAGACTTCACCACATCCTCTACCTGCCAACAGCTTATTCTCGGTGAAGCGACCAGCATCACCAAAGCTGTGAACTAGTTCTAGGTCTACACAGAACTGGTCCACTGGGTCTCCCAAGCATGGATCCTCCATGCGCCTCAGTGGCCTACTGTGTTCCCTAGGGTCCTTTTATTATATGAGTATTATCATATACCAGAGTAGTATTCTAATTAAAGCAATAACCAAAGTCAACTTTATTAATGTTAATACAGAAAATCCACGCTAAGGACACACGAGCTACAACATAAATATCATTTTTAATCATTGTAGTAGCTACAGTGATTAACACGCGATCTAGTGTAGATATATAAAATGGTGCTCAGTGTTACAATGATTTCACTATAGCAGCCCCGGTGAAATCTCTATAGCAACAAAGATAATAAATCATTGTAGCTACTACAATGATTTCATTGTAGGAGCAGCACTATTTTCATTATCGGTGTCAAAACTGATAGTTTCGTAGTGGAGAAGCACTTCTTGTTAATGGAAGGTTAATTTGACAGATTTATTAATTTTTTTATGGGCATGTGTCTTTTATCAGCCATTGGATTTAATATAACTTGATTTTTAAAATAAAATATTTAACAACAAAACTTTTTTAGCATGATCTAAAGTTAACAGAATGTTGTTATGGGGACCTAACACTAAGTCTCAAAAAAAAAAAAAGAGAGGGGACCAAATAAAAAATTATCTAGTCTCCTTGACTGTGTGGGTTGTGGATGGCGGACCACATGTTTGCTCGATTTTCCGATTCCGCTCAACCCGATTGATGTGGCCGCGTACGAGTGGTGGTTGAATCTCACTAGTGACATTCGAATCTCACTAGCGCTCTAACACCACCACTCGTGGCCACGTCAATCAGGCTGAGCAGAATCGGGAAAACCTTCGGGCTGAATAGCATTTCTCTTGTTCGATTGGCTCTCTTCGTTTTCGGGCCCGCAACGGTTTTTTGTGGGGAGTAATAAGTGTTGTGTGATAGGCAAGCGAAGGCAGAGGATTCGAATGTTCGTTTTGCTCTTGGAAGTTGGAACCCTCAGAACAAAGGTTTGGCGGGCGTTGCTGTGCGTGCCAGAATGATAGGAGAAACACCACCCACGTCTCTTTATTTATTTATTATTTTTTTTAACAAGAACTCTCTCTCTCTCTCTCTTTCTCTCTAAGTCTTGGTTGCTCATACTCTCTCTCTCTCTCTAAGTCTTGGTTGCTCATACTCTCTCTCTCTCTCTAAGTCTTGGTTGCTCATACTCTCTCTCTAAGTTAGGAGTATAAATTAGCATACTGAATGATACTCATTTGAAATCACTGTAGCAGCTACAGTAATTTTATTATAGGAAATTGAGTATCATTTTTTATATCTGAGTACCATTTAAAATCACTATAGGAAATTAAGTATCACTTCATGTATGTAAATATCATTTGAAATCATTGTAGTCGCTACAGTGAAATCACTGTAACAGATACAGTGATGTCACTATAGCTGCTACAGTGATTGATTTTAAATAATACTCAGACATATAAAATGGTATTCAGTGCTACAGTGATTTCACTATAGCAGCTCCCGTGAAATCTCTGTAGCAACGAAGACGGAAATCATTGTAGCTACTACAGTGATTTCATTGTAGGAGCAACAATAATTCACTAATTCCACTATCGGTGTCAAAACTGATAGTTTCGTAGTGGAGAAGCATTTTTTGTTAATGGAAGGGTAATTTGATAGATTTGTTAATTTTTTTATGGGCACGTGTCTTTTACTAGCCGTTGGATTTAATACAACTTGATCTTTAAAATTAAATATTTAATAACAAAACATTTTTAACATGAAGGTTAACAGAATGTTGTTATGGGGACCTAACACTAAGTCTCCAAAAGACAAGGAGAGAGAGAGAGAGAGGGGGGGGGGGGGGCAAATGAAAAAATCTCTAGTCTCCTTGACTGTGTGGGTCGTGGATGGCAGACCACATGTTTGCTCGATTTCCTGATTCTGCTCAGCCCGATTGATGTGGCCGTGTACGAGTGGTGGTTGAATCTCACTAGTGACATTCGAATCTCACTAGCGCTCTAACACCACCACTCGTGGCCACATCAATCAGGCTGAGCAGAATCGGGAAAACCTTCGGGCTGAATAGTATTTCTCTTGTTCGATTGGCTCTCTTCGTTTCCGGGCCCACAACGGTTTTTTGTGGGGAGTAATAAGTGTTGTGTGATAGGCAAGGGAAGGCAGAGGATTCGAATGTTCGTTCTGCTCTTGGAAGTAGGAACCCTCAGAACAAAGTTTTGGCGGGAGTTGCTGTGGGTGCCAGAATGATAGGAAGAAACACCACCCACGTCTCTTTATTTATTTATTTATTTGAACAATACCTTTCTCTCTTAAGTCTTGGTTGCTCTCTCTCTCTCTCTCTCTCTCTCTCTCTCTCTCTCTCTCTCTCTCTCTCTCTCTCTCTCTCTCTCTCTAAGTCTTGGTTGTGCTCATAAAACTCGTGCTCTATCATTTTGCGCGAATGTGAGGCTCACAATCACAGCAGAGCAGCGTCAAGATCAATCCTTGCAAACAAAAAAAAAAAAAATTTAGGGAGAGTTAATGAAAATTCTTTTTAGGAGATGCTTATAAGCTACAGTCCAAACAAGTAATCCATAAAATAGTCATTCACTAAACAATCGAACCATCTCCAATGCTCCCTGTGTCAGACCTGCTCGCCGCCACCTCGGACCTGTACACCGCCACCGAAACATCGAACGTCACCGCCACAGAACCAAACCGAACCTAAACCTAAACCTAACCCAAACCCTAAGATCTACATGCCATAGGCCTAGACCTAGGAACCTCAACCAAATCGTTGCCGCCAGAATTGCTCGCCGCTGCCGCCGCCACCACCTCTGCTGCTCGCCGCTGTCGCCGCTGCCTTTGCTGCTCACCACTGACACCATCGCCGCCTCTGCTGTTCGCCGTTGATGTCGCCGCTGCTACTCACCGTTGTCGTCATCACCTCTACTGCTCGCTCCCGGCTTTGCCATTGAAGCTCGTGCTCGAGAGGAAGATGGGAGAAAGATAGCAGGTGAGGATATTTTGAGGTTTCTGATGAAAATCAGGGATCTTACTTTAAATGAAAAGATTGTATGCCCTGTAGCTACCATTAATATGTTGCTAGGGACCTTAGCCACATTACCCCAAAAATTTATGCAGAAGAAAGCAACAAGAGCTAGGGGTGCAACTTGGGTCGGGTAAAACCAAGAAACGACCCAAGTTGGGTCGGATTGGTTCGAGTATTTTGACTAAACGGGTTGGTTTGGTTATAAGTTTTGCGAACCCGACTAAATATGGATTAGTTCCGAGTTGGGGTTCGGGTAGACCCAACCCAACTCGAGAACCGAACTCATATATATTAGGCAACATCTATATGTCACAGGTTGGACTTTTGGGCTACATCACAATAGCACCCAAGTAAACTTTGCTAATGTCGAACCAACTACCAAGAGAATTCAACGGGTGGCTAAAGCCCTAAGCCTAACATAGGCCTCCGGCTTACTAGTAATTATCGATGACTATTATTTTATTAGACCAACTACAACCCGAGAACCGACTCAAACCAACCCAACCATAGAGTGTATTGGGTTCGTTCAGGTCTATGCCCAAGTCGGGTTGGTTCTGATGTCAATATGGTAGAACCAACTGGTAGTGGTCTAGACCAAACCCTCCCTCATTCTCAGAAAGGGATTTTAAAAAAAAAAATGGTAGAACCAAACTAGTGTGGTTTAGGTACTGGATTGGCTCAAACCCGAACCAACCTGACCAGAGTTGCACCCCTAGCAAGGGCCATGTGTTTTTTTTTTTTTTTTCAAGTGCCCGTTTTTGTGAGTTCAAATTTGTCACATCGGACGGCTCCCGTGTGGGCCCTGCACACACCGTAGCCGCACGATGGTAGGTGACCCGACGAGTCAGTCGCACTCCAACTAACTGCACGTTCTACAGAAATGTACGATTTTATTCTGAGAATCTGGGGGCATCTATCTTCCCAAAATCTGAGCAGCCGGTCAGAACAGAAACCAACCATTGATCACATAATCCTCCCAAAAAGGAAAATATCTTTCATATAACCGTGATACAGCTTAGTTGGCATCATGGACTAATCACAAACGCCTGAGCACCTCTTGGGATGCATCATAGCCACACGATGGCAGCCACCGTGACAGATGTATCACACTCTGTCTCAACTGCACCCGTCGGTTTCTCTGATTTAAACGACTACTGTGAAGAGAGGTGTTGGCTCGCTTCCAAGCCTAAGAGCTTCGATAACAAGCCAACGCGCGGCTTTATTAGCGACACATGGCACCCACTGTACCTGAACGGCAAACAACTGCCGCTAGGGCATCGCAGGCTTAAATGGCTCCGTTTTAATCCTGCAAAGGCTCCATATAAGGCCCACAATTCAGCTTGGAGAGGATTCTCCACGCGACGCTAGAGAGACGCTGCTGCACACGGCTGGCCCGTGGATCGAGCAAGAACCCAAGCACACCCTTGGGAAAATCTCAGAGTGTATATTTCCGATGATCAAACACACCCTTAGGAAAATCAATGAAGACCTCGAGGCAGGATTATTATTTATGAAACGTCGGTGAGGAATTTTTTGAGAGAAGATTGCATTAGGTCGATTTAAAAAAAGTCTATGATCTGTTGGCCCCGACATAACTAATATATCATAAAACATCCACAGTAAAAGACATAATTATAATAAATCCAGTTAACCCTAATCCTAACCCTAACCCTAACCCCAACCCCCTAGCCCTAAACATAGCCCAAATCATTATAGGAGTCCGGAATCATTGTAGCAACATTGATGATAGTAAGTGCGGTGATTTATGTGGGAGAAAATCTCAAGGACAGATATGGTATTTTACAAAAATGTAAAAAAAAAAAAAATTTAGCAAAGGATCCCTTAAGCGTACAACCGTTATACATAGATTGTCTCTTAATCTGAAATCATTTCATGGGCAACATGTAAACGAAAAGCATTAGCTGGACTTAATCTGAAATCATTTCATGGGCTACATGCAAACCAAAAGTATTGGCTGGACTTAATGTAACTCAACATTGTTGCAGTGGGCCTATAGCTAATAACCCCAAACTTTTTTATGGTTAATTTTTTTTTTAATCTCGATACACGGTTATGTTTACCTGATGTCTCTTTGTATCTCATTTAGGAGTAACATTATGGAAGTTCAAAACAATGGCAATATAGAACAATTTCATTTGCATTTGCATTGCACGAGGAAGGGTGTCGCGGAAGTCATCCGATGGTAGTGGTTTCGTCAACTAGCGTGGAAATTCTTTCCAAGTTCAAAGATCAGTTTGAATTCGTTGAGCAAGATCGAGTGGTCTTAACCAAATATTGCGGCGAGGAAATTCTTGTCAAAATGGAAGGACCGTCTCATTGGTGACTGTTGATGGAATGTTAGAGAACTCAATTCAATGAGGCTTAAATCTTTATAAGAGATACCAAGTCGGTTATCATCTCATCGATGCTTAGTTTTCTCAGGATAGGAAGAATTGATGCGTATACAAAACAAAAAAAATTGGATGAAAAAAGGAGTGGGGAGAGGGAGACGCTCACAGTCAGAAAAGTTAGAACGGTGGTCATCATGGGTATCAAGGGGGCTCTGGGCTCGTACTTTTTGAGTTTAATTGGAAGTCCTTCCTCTAATTCAAGTGTAATTCAGCTTTAGATTCCAGATCTCACTTAATTTTGGACTTCAATTTTGTTTCAGAGTCCAATTATAATTGTATTTGAGCTCAGGGAAGCGACTTTCTTTAATAAAGCAATGGGAGGATCGGTCATTCGGTCCTACTTGGTGACTTACAGATGTTGCCCAGATTGCTACTCCAATCCAAGTTCAGATGTTAATGTTAAATTGTTCATGAAACAGGGAACGACGTGCTATGTAGCCAATAAATATAAAATGACTTTTGGCCAGCATAATTGATCGTTGATTTTGCTGAAATATGCATTAGACTACATTAGACTACTTACTTGCTTCACTAAAAAACCTCAACCAATCTCTTCTATCTCCCAAGTTCCCTGCATCAGAAATTAATTTCAGCAATCACTACTTAAGGAAATAGCCTAGAAATCATCAATTTCTCATAAAACCCTCATAGATCAGTAATCTCCTTAGCAGTAGATGAACACTAAACTACTTTTTAGGGTTTAGGGTTTGTGTGCGCGCACGCAGCAGTGGCGGCAAGAGGGGGGGGGGGGGGGGTCAAATGACAGCGCGAATCACTACTTTTGGAAATAACCTAGAAATTTCAGCTATAATCATTTCAGCTAATCACTACTTTTGGAAATAACCTAGAAATTTCAGCTAATCACTACCATCCTATATCTTGTACCAGTTGGCAAATGACAGTGATAAGCATATAATCATCTAATTTAAACAACCGATGCAATGATGCATTATCTACCATCCTATATCTTGTACCAGTTGGCAAGCAGGGGTGTAATGTACAACAGTGACATAATATTATGGTCAGCAGCACGATAGACGAAAACAAAGATAAACAGAACCATTACTATGTGGTTACTACACAACAATTTAAGCAAACCTCAAACACACTTTAAGCATCAGCAGCTCTCTGAGAGCACACTTAAGCATCGGCAGCTTTCTGAAGTGGTTCTGCCCCAGTATCTGCAGCCAACTTGGACTTCTTTGCTTCATAGTCTTTCACAGCAGCCTTGATCGCGTCTTCTGCGAGCATGCTGCAGTGAAGCTTCACTGGGGGAAGCGAAAGGTGCTTTGCGATTTCCCTGCAATAATTGGCATAGCTGCACGTAAGGGAAAAGGTACATTGTAGAAAAAGAGCATATACATGTGAGGTGGTGAAACCCATTAAGTAGCGAAAATAGCGCAGATTGCAATGCATGCAGTAAACCGTGTTGTGCTTTTCGTCACGTACAGAGCTTTTCTTAACACCCTATCCAGCAGCAAGGCTTACTGCAGAGCTTAGATACTCGAGCACACTAAGCATGTAATTAGCTACGTAGGATGGCCGACTAATTCTAACCTAATACTAGATGCAATCAAATAATCGGGTTTGGATAAATCAATTCCTAAAGATGCCATAAGTCCAGATATTACTATTCAGTCATCACCAACAATTCAGAATTTGCATCCAAGGCCCAAAGCCCCTTATGATGGAAGGCTAATTGAGCATATAGAAATGTAGACCAAGTCCAGATTCTAATCTGAAGTGTAAATATATGGTCAACTGATGTACAGAGGTAATTGATATTGACCTATACTGGATTACTGAACTCCATATGCCGTACAATGATGCAGATGATAACCCCAGTGTCAACTGACTCAATGATCTGTCGATCATGTGTCACTAGATTCGAGATGACCCTATGATGTTGAGCTCCAAATCAAAAACCCTGGTTTGACTTCTGAACCTAGTCCCTAGACATTTGCTTATCGATGGCCAATAGTAAAGGGACGCCTTTTGAGGCACTAATTTCTCTGTTTGTCCTCGAAATAGATATTAACTCTATCCAATCAGCTAATGGGTGGGTGCCCCCTGGTTTGACTTCTGAACCTAGTCCCTAGACATTTGCTTATCGATGGCCAATAGTAAAGGGACGCCTTTTGAGGCACTAATTTCTCTGTTTGTCCTCGAAATAGATATTAACTCTATCCAATCAGCTAATGGGTGGGTGCCTGCGTACCTCGGTCCATGCTAGTCTTAGTTCGGACTAGGGAACGAGGCTTCAGCAATTGAGAACAATATGAGGCTTTACCAACTGAGAAAACAAAGATCTATTAGAAGTCTTTCATTTCTTTTGAGCCAAAAATAACTTTCCCCTGAGGTTCCACCTGTATGGAGCCGATGTCAGGTATATGTTCCGGTATGGCACATAACCAATGTTCCCACACCATTTATGCAGGGAGTCAACCTGGTTCAGTTCTAATAATTTCCATCACCACAAGAGCATCTAGGACTTGATCACAGCCTTCTTGTGAATTGGGACGATATTAGAAACGTTAAGAATTTGTTGGGAGTTTCCAAATTCCAGATCGATGGTGTCCACTGGACCCCACTCATTAGGCATATCATCACACCTAAGGGTTGCACATCGAACTAGAGAGTAGCACCCTTGGCATCAGGTTTAAAACCTCGTATGAAGTGGGAGATCAAGTTGTAGATGCCCTTGATCATGAACTCCATTAATCTTTCTCTAATGACAATTACTAGAATGGTTTAACCAATAGAGTTAATAAGTGATACAACAAAACAATTAAACAGGCAAGTGCGCACACACGTCTTAATAAACCTACTCTTAGTGCTACTAGCACAAAAAATATCCAATGAGCTAAAACACCCATAAATACATAAAAAGTCAATCTTGAACAGGTATCATCACCATCTTCAGATCATCATTCAAGTCATATCCCATCAAGATGGGGAATTATGTACAGCTATATCTAAATCCCAATACCCATAAACATGAGATAACCTGAGGAATAGACAAATAAAATATGACCAACAAAAATACAATAAATAAATAATTCTTATTTCTTTTTTTTTTGGAGGAAGCAAATTCTAGTACTTCTTACTTATTTAATTTCCCATACTTCTTTTTTAACATTTGTTTGTTTACATTTTTTCGTATTCTTTCTTTTACTTATGTTTCTGATTTTTGAATCTTTTACGTTTCTAATATTTCTGAGTTAATTCTACTTTTTCTAGATTTTATCCTCCTTGAGTTATTTTAAACCACCACCACCCCCCAAAAAAAATAAAATAACAAAACCGTTTGAGCTCCATCTCACTTGTTGATTCAGCATCGCTTGGGCAACTGACTAACTATTTTACCATTAAAATTAGACTTACTCCCCCCCCCCCCTTTTTATTTCATTATTTAGGTGTACCCTCGATTCAGTAAGCAAGGAAGACGACCCAAGTTCCGAATTGCGGGGCTTCAATATAAAATTACATGGTCAAAAATTATGAAAAATGAGTATTTGGAGAGGTTTTATGGCATGATTTTAGCTTTGAAACCAATTTTGATCCTTCACCTCCATCCATTCTTAACTTAGGGTTTGAAGCTTTAATCTAGGGTTTCAAGCTTCAATGGAGTTTAGAAACCCAATCATGAGGGAGACCCATTTGTGGAGGGAGATCTTCATCTCCTTCAAATCCGAGGTCAAGAAACCCATTAATGAGGGAAATTCACTTTTGAGGGGAGGTCTTCATCGCCTTCCTCAAATCCTTAGACCAAGGAAAACCTATTCACAAGAGGAGCTCTTCACATCCTTCCTCAAATATAAGGTTAGGAAACCCAGTTGTGTGGGAAGTTCATTCTTGAGGGGAGATCTTTACATCCCTCCTCAAATCCTAGGTCAAGGAACACATTCATGAGAGATCTTCACATTCTTCCTCAAATTTAAGGTTAAGAAATGTATTCATGAGAAAAAACCATTATTGTGGGGAGATCTTCATCTCCTTGCTCACGAATGCGTTTCTCTCCTTGCTCACGAATGAGTTTATTGACCTAGGATTTGAGGAAGATGGAGGAGCAAGGATCAAAATGGTCCACTAAAAGGAGGCTTTGGATGGGATGACGGTCAATAACGGTTAACTGGCGAAATGGGTTCGATTGCGGCCCTTGCAGGGATGAAGCTAATAATGAAAACTTTTTTTTTTTTTTTTTTTTGGGGGGGGGGGGGGGAGTTTTACTTAGCACATAATTTTGTTTTTTTTTAGGCAGACAATGTGTAGGCACTGTCTAGGTGACTAAGCAGGCACCAAAGACAAACACTAATCACAAACATATAAACCAAGGCTGGAGGTTATACACTTATAGAATGGAGTCTTTCAGCTCTTAGGCTGTATATTATGTTATACTAGATCAATCTATATACTAAGTAAGGATTTATATTGTCACTTCGATGTGAGAGGAAGCGTATGATAAGTTAGGAGCAATGTTATTCTGCCACCCAGTTTTCCATCCAAATCAGGCCACCCAGAAGTGGCACCTGATGACAATCGTCCCTTTGCCTACCAACCGCGGCCGAGTGCGATTCACCAATCAAGGATGGCTGAAATGGATGGTTGTGATCAGGTACCATGTCAGGGTAGCCCGATCCAGGTGGAATATTGGGTGGCTGAAAAGCATTTTCCCAAGCTAGATGAATAAAACGCACAATCAAGACAACTTACCAATTCTTCATCAAGATGGTTGGGCACATTTATACTATATACTTATACAACGGAGAAGTGTAAGCATCACCATGTGTCATCCTATATAAAATGATTATTATCTAAAGATAATTTTGATGATAAAAAACATATTGTAGGTGGTACTCACGTAATTGGGTACATTATATCAGCCAGTAGCCACACCGCGACCTCTGTGTTTCAGCTTCCACAATAGACGTCGCCAACTTCACTTTGCACTTTTACCATTTGCATCTCTCTCTCTCTCTCTCTCTCTCTCTCTCTCTCTCTCTCTCTCTCTCTCTCTCTCTCGGTATGATGCATATGAAGACAACGAGTACATGGAAGATTTTAGCGATTTTCCAAAGGATGTGTCCTTGCAGAATGATGATTACGGTAAGATTGACATGGAAGATTTTAGTGATTTTCTATTTTTAAACCAAAATGGCATCATCTTGCAATATAATGGTTTATGGACATTACTGTCTAGAGAAAATAAGTTGTGAAGTATAAAAAGCACAATCATTTGGTTGATTTCATAGTTCTCAATATACTAAATTTTCACATGCAATCTTACGCACTTTTGACTCGCTAATGTTTCTCCATATCTTTTCATGTTATATAATATTTAATATGTTGGTGGCCAACATTTTTCTTTTTTAATATTTTTTGAATTAAAATGCCTCCGTTGTGGAGAACCAAATGTCTCCTTCATGGGAAGCTTGAGCTCGAAGTTTCGCTCACTCGCACATGCGTGCACGCACACACACACACACGCACACAATATTATTTGAACTTTGTATTGTCCTTTATTATTTCTATTTCTATCTGGATTGAATAGTTATTCTTATTTGATCTCGATGTTTGTATTGTATTTTTTTACTCCGCTTTCGAGCTGGATTAAAGGGTTGTTCTTATGTAATCGTGATGTAGTGTAATTTGTTGTAGGGTTTTTCTAATTGCTTTGGTTTGAGTTTTTTTTATTCCTAGAAAGCTTTGGTAGACATCAAAGGATATTAGCGGAGCCACGCAAGGGGAGACTGTAGCAGTGGTAATTCTTGATGTGTAGGATGAAACCAATCCAAACAAGTACATCATATAAGTCGTCGAGATGTCAACCGTGCTTAATAAGAAATAATATTTCGGATAATTCTTTATTGGTTGGTACTGTAGGTGTTAATTAAAGTGCATCTTAGTTTCTCAATTATATTTTGTTCACTTCTCTCACTTATAAACTGTATATTTCATGAATTCACTGCTTTTAAAAATCCATGTTTTCTTTCTTCCTCTCTATCCCAAGCATCGCCCGGGTTTGAGACTAGTACATTATGCTAAAACCAGGAGCTCCATTACTTTTAACGTCTGCGTACAGCTTCTGAGAAGTCTAAGCTCAAGATTCGGAGACAACCAAAGGCATAAATGAACATCTTATACCTTATTGTCACCACAAACTAGAAGGGAATATGACCTTTCACTTTAGGCAAGAGAAGAACCCCACGGATAGCAAAACAAGTGTCAAGACTTCTAGAAGACTTTGATATTGGACACTCCACAATAAATGGAAATAGCCCTCGGACCCATTTACAGCGTTCATAAACTAATAGCATATGAGGAATAAATTTTATACTGAACACTGCAGCATGGTACCCGGTGTTAGATCCACACATATTTTCTGGCAAAATGATGTCCCAGTAGCAATAAGGGAAGGTGCAAAAACACAGCATTCAGGGACACCTGCGTATAAATTAATTTATGATACAATTTAACAGAAAAGAGGCATTCAGCAATTTTTGATAGATAAGGCAGGGAGAAAGATAAGATTGGTTAGGTTAGGTTAGGTTAGGTTGTCGGTTGGAAAATACTTGTTGATGTTCCCTCTAGTCCGACCCCATCTCGATGGGATAAGACTTAGATGATGAGCGTGACTCTATCTCTACGGAATTCTCTCCTAATTTCTACAACAACAAAGACACGAGTTGGATAATCAGGATAAACAAAAGGATGTACTAGAAGCGAAAGATGCAGTCATATAATATAACTGCATGTTATTAGAATTTGAGGCCTAAATATACTAGTACTTAGTGACAGCAAAAATCATTGAGACAAAGAACTATATCAGATAAAGCACTAGCATCGAACTCGATCATTTACACAAGTCCTCACTAAATAACCATTCACTTGTTTAACTCACTCTACCAGTTATCATCTCCAGTTCCACACGTATGTAACGAAGATACAATTAAATGGAAAGGTAAATAGAGAGACAGCAAGAATAGTATATTTATCAGGAAAATTTTAGCATAAAATGAACTTGCATGACAGAGAATACCCTAACATCTGACGATCACACTAGCAATTTAGAGAAACTAATTGCAGAGATAGAGAGATGGTGGCAGAAAAGATAACTATAAAGTACATGAATAAAAAAAAGTAGGAAAGATATTGACCACTTACGTGTTCTTGATTGTTACTACGTCCTCCATTTGTTTCCCCTTCACCCATTCAGTAGCTGCAAAAGAGCGAAAATGAGTTTCTTCAAGGATGCACATTACTCAAAACACAAATGGAAAGTAATGTTTTTAAATAAACCTTTCCCCATGAATAAAAATATCTGCATGGCACAACATGGTAAGCATTTTAAAAACTAAAATTAAGGAAACATTCTGATAAAAATGGGACTGATGTTGTACTACATAACCCCCAACTACTGTACTCCGAACTTCTATCTCAGATGGAAATTCACAGGCTTTGGACAATCTTATTTATTTTCTCATACGTTAAATGTGTTAGGATTTTCAGTATAAGAGACTTGGTTAAAGTTTATGATTATCTTCGAGAATTAGGGTTTTGGGCTTCCATTCTATAGCTCAATATACAACCACCACGAAGAATCAAGGTTCTAAATTTGGAAAAGTTGAATATTAGATAGAGTTGGAGAGATTGTATAATTTTGTGACCAACGACCCAGCAATGCATGTTCTCTTTTTATCTTTTTATATCACTGATTTTCTCTCTCATTCCTTTTCTTTAAATCCTTGAGGTGTCAAAGGATGGTCCCAGAGCCAAATAGTCCTTTGATTAGCCAATCGGTCCCAGGTGATGAAACATACCAATCAATGTATGCTACCCAGAAGCATCAAAACCTATGGATCTTCTGCTATGTCGAGCAACAATCCGAGACTACAAGCCCTGGAGCGGAAGGTCTACTCCAATCAGGGTTATGGTATCGCATATGTGCATGTACCATTCAGTCTCTGGCAGGCGCGTAACGCACGTTACATGTACAGTACCTAGTAGATGCACAGTATGCACCGGCACATAAACAAGAATATGTCGAAAGATATGCAATTAGTACACTTGGATGTGCTATATAACTTTACACAATTCAGAATCCTTTACTTGATGTCGGAAGAATGAAGGTGTGTTTTGAACCCTTACACATCATTTTCTCTCTCCTATACAACAAATCGACTAGAACGAGAATGCAAATGAGACAAGTTCATCGTTGATGGAAATGTTAAATCTACAAAAGAGAAAGTGTTCCATCGAACACACTATAAGCATTGTTGTCAAAACCATATATTCAACATACACGGTTTGACTTCCAAAATGCATATGCGAAAATGTGGTCGCAGTGGAAATTAAAACACTGCAAAAAAACCTTTAAAAAATACAAAATATCCCAAAAACTCACCAACATAATCAGACCTAATGTGCAAAAGAAAACCATAAAGTTTTCATTATTTAATTAGAAACAATTAATAATACAATTGCATAATACATGTATAACTAGGACAAGTAATAATGTATAAAGATGACCTTTATTAAAATACAACGTCCAAACTAAGAAAAAATAACAAGTTTATAAGACCGAGTAACAAATATTAATATAGACACTGATCTCTAATCCATTTGGGGATGCTTCCACCATCATCATTGGAATGATATGAGCCCATCATTATCATAGTCGTCTCCTTTAACATGTTTCTCTTCTTCTATTCCTCATAATCTGTCCTCAATAAGCACAAAGTCCATGTCCATTGTGTTGTTTCATCTTCTTCTTCAATCATATCCTCCCACCAATACATAAGTGGCATGTGACAATTAGTACTAGATTTGGCACATGCACTGACTCCGACATTTGGGTGTGCCCTATTTTCTTCTTATTACGTCAAGGACATGTTGACAAATATCTAAAAATGTTGCGGCAAACCAACACACCTTTGACATCATCACTTCGATGTGTGGCACACCTTAGTGGCGTGGATGATATAGGTAGATTTTTAGTGTGCGTGCATGTGTGGAGGTTTTTTTTGGGTGGGGGGGGTGTCATAGTAGTATTTGGAGAGTAAGAGTGGGTCGTTCAGCATGATTAGAAAGCTTAGTGGAGAGTTTAGATACCTTTAGAAAGAGTTAGAGAGAATAGAAGAGACTTATGGAATTTGGGGGAGTCAGAGAAAAACTAGCGAGATTGTGGGATGAAGAGAGGGAGGGGATACTAATAGTCACACATCCAGAAAGGATGAGAAAATCCTTTTAAAAAACAACGGTAAAAAATGATAGTTTATAGCCACATATGTCCTTATGCAGTTGCATATGTCCATACCTGCATATGTGATTTGGAACATTCATATGCAACCACATGTGCATATGAGACCACCCTTGATAACACTTGCAACAAGTTTTGCACATATCGGAGAATAATATGAAAATCAAATATACATAATAGTATAAAGGCCAGGTCAATAGTCATTACTCTAAGAAGCACGGACAATAAACATATACGGTTATGGAAAATCCTAAAGAAGAGGGCATGAAAAATCAACAATAACTTCATTACAAAATATAAATATTACAAATTTAATATCCATCACGTCTATCATTCAAAACCAACCTCCATATCACTCTTTTTTGTATTAAAAACACCTATTTATTTTTTTCCCAAAAAAATTCACCAATTATAAAAATTCACTTTTTCTAAAAGATATTGTTTTCTAATAAGTAATAACTCCCCCCCCCCCTCAAAAAAAAAACGCCCACCCCGAAAAAAGACAGTTAAGTTCTACATTTGAATGAGTAGCTCTAGGAAAAAATATATAGGAGAGGATTATCTCTACAGTATAGACACCCTTTGACTATTGCCAAACAACTCAGTAGACCAAACATGAACCACCAACTAAACATCTGTAAGGACCGGTAGACAGCATTTATTTTATTAATTTATTTGAATTTTTTAGGAAAATAAATAGCGACCGATTTCGACCGTACCGGCTAATACCCATATGTATCGATCAATACGCTTGACCAGAGGATGCCGATACTGATACCCGAGTTAAAACCTTGGTCCTTTATCTTGGGAATGAATAATCTCTGCAATCTAGCTTTTGAGTATTGTGCTAATACATGTTCACCTTGACTACATATTGGTTTCTTTGTATATGTTTGTTCGTTTGTGTGGCAAACATGTGCTTAGATCCGGTATAGTAAATCTAATTGGAATGAATCGTTCGCCAAAAATTACATTCATAATCCCACCATAGAATATAGGACACATTCGTGTTTTGCAAGACCAATGGGCTAGTGAACTTTGGGATTTTCTCTTGACAGACTCACATAAGGAAAAGTGGTAGGTCATCATATAAGAGTTGTAGACATTCTCTAGAGTGCTCACAAAAACTAGAATCAAGCGTATTCCTTTAGAACTCTAAGATGGTCCAAGGAGAAAGGGCATGACCCAATAGTGGCATCTTGGATAAGATCCATGTTATGTGCCTAAATAGTTATCTAGCTTCCAACAGCTTCGTAGCTTTTGGAAAAACAATTGGTTTTGTAACATTTGGTATCAGAGCCAGCCCCACATCAAAGGTTCGAATCCCAGAAGGGATGATCTATAAGCCAGATTAAAATACTGGTCCGTGAGTGGAAGCCGCCAAAAAGAAAAAGGGCTACCATCGAGCTAGTGTCAATAGAATGGGTCAATGAGGACGTCAACCGCAGAAGCGTGGCGGTATGTTATGTGCCTAACTAGTTATCTAGTGGTCTAGCCCTCGGGTTCACAACATTCCAAAAGTTCAAGACTCAATCCATACCATCACTTGGAAGCAGTTGAGATCATCTCTGTGAATTAGGGCTTAACCTTCCATTAATGTAGATCTATATGGAGGCGGGAACCTAGAGCATTAGATTAAAGAGTTTTGAGAGGCTGTATCTCATAAATTTCCCTCAGGTCATTAAACTTTTTATCTCAATTCATAAACGATGCGAGTTATCAAAAAAAAAAATCATCATTTATTCAGGTAAAAGACAATAGGAAAACTCTTTTTTATTTTGCAATTACAATAGGAAAACTCTAGAAATGAAAAGGCTAGAAATCGAACCACGAAATAGAAACCAGCGCAAGCCGTTAAACAACAACAACAAAAAAAAAAACGAAGACATGAAGTACGGACCGACGGAGGAGGAGGCTATCGCCGAGCCACAGCCAAAGGTCTTGAAGCAGGCGTCGACGATCTTGCCAGACTCCTCGTCCACCCTAATCTGGAGCTTCATCACGTCGCCGCAGGCCGGCGCGCCCACCAGCCCCGTCCCCACCGACGGATCGCTCTTGTCGAACGACCCGACGTTCCTGGGGTTGTTGTAGTGGTCCACCACCCTCTCGTGGTACCGCCGTTGCCAGACCGGAGCCACCGCCGTAGCGGTGGCGGGAGGGATCGGGCTCCGGTGACATAGCCCAAACCCTAATCCTAGCAGCCTCTTCCCGCAAACGCTAAGCATCTCTTCTCTCTCTCTCTCTCAAAAATACTGAGCTGCTTAGAGGTAACCAAGAATCCGTTTAACGGAAGCGAATAAAAGGCGGTGGAAGGAGGAGCTCACATCTCCTCCAGTCGGTCAGCCCCGGTCGGTGGGCCCGGCGCGCATCACGACCGCACGATGGCAGGCGATCCGAAAGTGAATGGTACTCCACCCGACTGCATGTGGCTGTGATGTGCCCCGGGCCCACCGACCGGGACGACCGACTGGAGGATGTCGGAACTCTGGAAGGAGGGCTTGATGATCTGGTCAACGAATCTATCAAGCCAACTCGTTTGCCAACCTTTGTTGCCGACTCCACGTGATGTGATGTGGAGTGCTGGCTAGGGATGCAACGGTTAGATTTTGAGTAAAATCAAAACAGCACCACACCATCGAATCGCCGCATCGAAACGGCACATAATGTTCTAAACGGTTCTGTTTTATATAGTTTTGGTCAAAATCGAAACCGCATCGCGATGGTTTTATATTTTGACAAATCAAAACCACACCATACAGTACGGTGTACTATAGTTTTCGGTTTTAAACCTCACTGTTGCCCTCCCTAGTGCTGCCTAGGGATGCAACGGTAAGATTTTGAGTAAAATCAAAACAGCACCACACCATTGAATCGCCGCATCGAAACGGCACATAATGCTCTATACAGTTCGATTTTATACAGTTTTGGTCAAAATCAAAACGGCACCGTATCGTGACGCTTTTATATTTTGGCAAATCAAAACCACACCATGCGGTGCGGTGTACTACAGTTTTCGGTTTTAAACCGCACCACTGCCGTCCCTAGTGCTGGCAGGTCCTCATTGCTAGAAGCATTTTTGTGGGGGCCATGGGATGAGCCCTAGGCAAGCTAGACGGATGCCAAGTTAAGTTGGTAACCCAAAAGTTGGCAAACTAGTTGGCTACCTAGCATTTCCCCCAATGATATGTTTCATTGTACCTGCTACAAAGATATCATTTTAGCTGCCACAATGATATCGTTGTAGACTACTACAGTGATTTTATTGTATCAAAGAGTAATAATCTAGTATATTACTTAGAAATTGATATATTTTACTACAATACTTTGGTAACTTTGCATATAGCAGTGCTATTCAGCCCGAAGGTTTTCCTGATTCCGCTCTGCCCGATTGACACGGTAGCGTGCAACTGGTGGTGTAAAAGACTTAAACGTCGCTAGTGGGTTTCAGCCACCAGTTGCATGTTGCCATGTCAATCAGGCCGACGAAATCGAGAAAACCTTCGAGCTGAATAGCATTTCTTCTTTATACCTTTATATATTGTTATTCTTTTTTGCTACTTTGAAATCACCATAGCAGTCACTATACATGCTACAATGAAATCATTGTAGTAAAGAATAACAATCTGTAAAGTGTTGATTGCAGATTGTTACTCTTTGCTATAGTGCAGATTGTTACTCTTTGCCACATTGAAGAGTAACACTTACACTTGCACATTGTTTCTCAATGGAGGGACTTGTTGTAAATGCATCTTTTCAGTCCAAACCTAGTGCAAAACTATCTCTTTGCATGTTCACCAAATGGATTGTCAGGGACCTACTCTAAGTCCCCCTTGCCCCACACACACACACACACACACAAAAAGACAAAAAAAAATGGCATTGATTGATGCGCACTTGGTTTTAATGTCAGTTTATTTAATTTTAGTTATACCTTAGTTTTAATTCCAATTTATAATGGGGGATACTTAGGTTATCCATTTAGAATTTCTAACTCAATATTTGATATAGCCTTCTTAATTTATATCCAACACCAACTCAAAATAAGATTACTTAGAACATCTCCAATGCCATGTAGGCACAGTATGGAGTGGGAATTGTTGAGCACCCCAATAGGCTCCTCAAATCTACCTATTTCTTGAAAAAACCAAATATTTTTATTTGCATTTTGACCAACACAACAAATGGAGGAGCATTTCGGAAAATAAAATAGTATGGATAACTTTGTACATTTGTTTTATTCAAACCAAGGAGGGCCCACCATAAAACTTTCCCTACTTCTCGTGCTAGCACCAGCGAGAGAAGTAGAAAAATCTAATCACGACGAAACATCAAGGAGCCCAATATAGAGTCGTTTTCAGGATGGACCCATAGATTTTCTCTACAATACCGAAGGAATTCATTGTCAAAGAGTCCATTTGAGATGCTCTTATGAGGTAAGATTTCCTAGAAAAATCACACAAAAAAGTTGGGCAAAGGTCATATATTGCGAAAAGCCATTAAGCATTGCCGTGCTCTTACTCGTCCACTCCCCATATTGGGTACCTTAAATTGCAACCACATGGACCCTGCATGTGTGCGCGCGCACGCACACACACACACACACACACAGAAATTATAGATTTTTTAATATATACATATTCTCGAAGGTGCCTTTGGATTCACCTTTTGCTAAAGGGTG
Source organism: Chamaelirium japonicum (assembly GCA_947650365.1). Classification (NCBI taxonomy): domain Eukaryota; kingdom Viridiplantae; phylum Streptophyta; class Magnoliopsida; order Liliales; family Melanthiaceae; genus Chamaelirium; species Chamaelirium japonicum. Next base: position 25,724,312 of record OX393559.1, on the reverse strand, counting down.
AAGGTACCTCGTGGTTACCAGTGTTGCATGCGAACTAGGTTTCAAACTAGTGATGCAAGCCCCACCCCTACACACCCACACGCACGCACACACATGCAACGCAGGCACATTCCTCTATTTTAGACACACACACAGAGAGAGAGAGAGAGAGAGAGAGAGAGAGAGAGAGAGAGAGAGAGAGAGAGAGAGAGAGAGAGAGAGTTACATTTCCCAAACACAAGGGAAAGGCCAACAACAAACTTATTAAGTAGGACTATCAAATTACATTTGCATAAAATATAACAAAATAAAATAAATTTTATATATAGTCGAAGGGTCGAACTAAGGCCTCCGTGGAAATCTTGAAAAATCTGGGCGCCGACGCTCCATGAATGCTGCCTTACCTTCGCTCGCCTCCTCTGTGCCATAAAACATGAGTGTTGCATTGCCACCAAGCTCCTACACACTCAACAAAAAAAAAAAAAAAAAAAAAAGAACGTTTTCAACAACTGTTAAAGAAAGAAACATTTTTTTGCTGGACCAGCCAGGCGGTAAGAGGACTGGGCGCTAGAGCAATGGCTGAGGTCCAAAGATCGAAACATGGGGAAGCAGTCAGCAACTGCTATTTATTATTTTCATAATCCCGTGAACATGACATCAATGGCCTGGATACGTACGCGTAAACAAGGCACAACGATCTTGAGGGAAAGTTCGCTCCATGGTGTCCATACCGAGAGTCGAACAGGGAACCTCTCCAACATGGGAGAAAGGAAGTACCACCACGCCAAGAGCCCGTTGATTTAAAGAAGAAACATTATAATCCTCTTTTGGTGATTAAGGACCCTTCGAGCATGTTATTTGATTTTACGTATGTAGGTAGCGATGTCACATAAATGCAAATACTTCTTTCATTGCAAATTGATCCTCCAAAACATATAAAGTTGTGCATATTCACCCCCTCCGTTACTATTCGTCAATAGAAAGTGACTTAAACACAGTGAGGTTATAACACAGTGACTTACCACCTATATCGGCTAATTTCAGCTGTTTTCAGTGCGAGTGCCTTAACCCTAACTCCACTCTGGTCTCCATCGATGCTCGTTCAACCCTCCATGCTCATCCGACAGCCCTCCACGCTCGTCCGATAGGCTCGACAACCCTCCTCGTTTACCCCAACAGTCAATAGGGGAATATTCCGAGCATATTCACCTTTCTGAGATGGTAGGTGACCGGAGGGGTGAAATTGCACAACTTTATATGTTTTGGAGAGGTGATATACAAATACAAGGTTTATATGGGTTAATATACAATTAGGCTAGTTTATAGGGGCTGGTTTACAAAAAAATAACAAAATATAGTGAAGTCCATAGATATAGTCCCAGCTAAAAAAAAATTGATATTCAATGAATATTAGCCAACTCTAAGTCATGGGAATGTTGTTTCACTTCAGTTATTTGTCTAATGCTTTGTGCCACACCAAGAATTCCCTATAAAAAAATAGACTTTCTACTATTTTCATCTAAACTAATGAAACCTTGTCGGATTGCTCTCTGGTTGCATGAGCTTAAATTGCATAACCAATAATACTTGCCACCTAATCTTCTTGGCAGCAACTCTCTTGCCAAGTTGCTTTGCTTTGGTTTTCGGTTCTAGTTTTATAAGGTTAATGGCGAGTAAAAAAAAATCATGTCAAACTTCAATGGAGCCATCTTAATTAGCGTTTTGCTCCATAGCAACCCTACCCAACGGGACACAACTTAAATGATTGAATGAAAGATTATTATAAGCAGGGTTCGAAAACTCCATTTCGGTAGAAATTTTGACCCTTTGGATATGGAAATATTTCAACAGTGTGAAAATGTTGCAGTATTATCGAAATGGTGGAAATATTGATTTTTCAATGGAATTTTTTAGTGAAACTCTAAATAGTCATAAACCAAGTATAGATACACACTTTGAAACACTCAAATAATATTTATACACTAGTTAGGGATGTAGAGCTTCACATAGCATGTATTCAATGTATTGAGTCTGTTACTCTTGTGCAATCTTGTTTGGTCCGGTTTTGATATATATTTTCCAAATAATTTTTAACCTTTCAAACGATTTTAAAAACGAACTTAAAACAAAAAAGTTATGCAAGTTTGAAATCGTGTAAAATTATGATGAAATATAAAACACTTTTTTACCAAGTCTGGAAAAAGGAGTTTTTATATAGGAAAGTTTTTATTCATTCAAAATTTCCTAAAACGAACCATGGTTTTCTAGATGCACTTGTAGTTCTACATCTTGTGGAATTTTTTGAGCTAAAAAGAAGTTGATTTAATCACTTTTCTCACCATGAGGATTTTATAGAAAAACCCTAAAAACTGTTTTCTCCTACTAAAATTGAAAGTATACTTTTTTATTCCTTTGGTTTTTGATTTTTTTGATATTTTTATTGAAATCAAATGGGGTGTATTTGCTTATTTACATATAAATTATTATATGTAAATAAGCTGCTAAGAACCAGGCCACAAGCTGCCTTTTATAACTAGTCTGTCCCAAAATTTCGGCGTCATTTCGCAAAAATTTTCAAAATTTTTGTAAAATTTCAACAAAATCATTTTGTGTTGGTGTTGATATCGCGATATTTCGTGGAGATGGAAATATTTCATGGAAATCATCACAATTTCTATGTTGTTTGATTTGGTATGCGGGATTTCGTGCCAAGCTTTCAACTAACCGATATATTTCGCGAAGTTTCGCAAAATATATCGATTTTTAGTACCTTGATTATAAGCAACCGACAATATTGTATCCAAAACAAATTTAAGAGAAGAAACCATTATGCTAAAGCAAGTGATAATTCCCCACTCGTAAGAAGCAAATTCTTAAATAAAATCACTCGGAATTTTCCACTAGCGATCCATTCCATTAAATTTGAAAACGAATGCTAGAAATCTTTTGTACTTCTTTCCTTTCTTTTTTTCATTTCTCTACTTTTTTGTTTAAAAGAAAAGCACAAGTCATTAAAATTTCAACACACCAACTTTTTTATGCTTTCCTTCGATTGGATTAACAACTTCAGCATCTCAAAATCTTGAAAAAGAATCATAACATTTTCTCCGAAGCAACCGTTGGAATGAATTCAAAGTATGTGCTAAGACTGTAGATTGTAATGATGGATATATTGTACCTGGAGACCAGCATGGCCATCATCTACCGCATTCAGAGCAGATTTCAGCACACGAAGTGCCATTGGACTGTTCCGTAAGATCTCCCTACTCCATTTCAGTGTTTCCAGTTCTAATTTTTGAAGCTATAAAAAAAAAAATGTATAATCGTAAGGCAGAATTTGATTTTCCGAAGACACTTTTGCCCATGTTCAATCTTAAACAGCGAGTTTGGTCCAAACTATTTAGATAAGGTGGGCACTCACTTAAGAAATAAGACAGACAGATTTGATCCTTTGTATGAACTTACCGGCACTACAGTATTCACAAGTCCCATTTTCTCTGCTTCATAAGCATTATAGAATCGTGACAAGAACCACATTTCACGTGCTTTCTTCGGTCCAACCTGGTATGCCACAAATATAAAGAGAGAGGATTCATGTCAAGCACAGAATTGATCATAATAATTACCAATTAGATATATAACATAATAATATTTCATAGGAAATTTCATGACAAGTAAATCTTTAAAAGGAATTTGGAAAAGAATTTCTTTCCTTTTATAATGTGAAATATAAGCTTTCGAAGAAGAAGAAAACTGGCAAAACACCATGTGCAATGAACCGCTGAAACTACCATCCCAGCATTTTCTTGTTGCAAAAGCTACAGACAAATTCCTATTGAAATGAAAAGCACAAATCTCACAGTTTTAGCTCACCAAGCGGGACATGATGGAGGACCCATAGCCTGCATCAAAACTTCCCACCTGCAACAAGCATTAGAAGGGATCATGAACTGATAATCTCTTTTGATTCCTTCACCCCAATCACGGTGTAATTTATGATTATGATTTATAACATACCAACCTGCAAGAAAGAGATTCATGGTACAAAGAAAAACACAGTACACTTTGGAAACAAGACAAGAAAACAAGTGAGTTGAATGCCTTCTGAGCAACAAAAATGTAACAAATGATTTTCAGTCAAGCCGCAAAACCCCCAAGTATGAATTCAGGAGTCTAGATGCAAGAGATCCAAGAGACATCTAAAGGTCAGGAAAGGATAACAATGCAAAAGCAATCTTAGAACACACAAAGATGTAACTACCATTAACTCATCAGGTAACAAGTTTCAGTGATACGTGAAAAAATAATATGGAAGATAATTCATAAAACACATGACACAAGTAAAATTAGTTTAAACTTCTATTAGGCAAAGAATTAGAATGATGATTGCATGTAACTTAAAAAGATAATGGATATGTCCTTAACCATATACAAGGGAGAACATAAGATCAAACAAGGATTCAATGGATTTTAGTCTACCACACATAGATTTGCAACCACTCACTCATATAATGTAGAAACCGTACACCCGACTAGAGGCACTGAGAAATTAATAGAGTACAAGACTTATCTAGTATTCTTCAAGCTTTACCTTATTCTGATCGTTCAGAGGTTGATCGCGGAGTCACTGAATGTCCTCCGTTTCTTTCAGAGGTGCTGACCCACAGCGAGACATATATGACTAACCATAAACCATAACCATCAAGCCATGTCCCATCTACTTTGGATCAGCTTTATGAATCCTTCTTCGCCATTCATTTCTATTTAGGACTATATTTGTTGTCAATGAAACTTTTTCCATGTCCTTTCTGACAACTTTCATCAATGTTATTCTAGGTCTTCCCCTCCTTCGAGTGTCGAATCTCCAATTGTATTCCTATCTCCAAACCCTTGCCTCTCTTTCTCTCTCTCTCTCTCTCACATCCTTCACTATCTCCCAATATGATCATTAAATAACCACCTATAAAAACCCTTTCTCCCTTTAGACTTCCAAGCACTAATCCATTCGTCTCTTCCCAAAATAAACTCTTATACTCTTTCATCAAATGCGACATGTTGGCTAATTAGATAAACGATATCCCCACCCTAAAACTATTTTATTGCTAACAGACCATCTTTTATCCTTCTAACCTCGATAATGTTGTCTTTCACGTACCATCCTTACCGACATATATAAGCTTTGTCATAGTCAATTTCCTTAGAAATTTCTCATTTCCATTTGATTTCTTGTAAGCAATCAATATTGACTCTCCTCATTATTGTATCCACCAAATCCCTATTATTTCTGGTTAAAGTCCCAATATTCTAAGTATCAAATATAATTATCTCCTTCTGTAGGACTATCTTTGTCGCACGCCTGGATTAAGCCATTTTCTTCTTGTTGACCCAATTGGTCGTCATTGCAACACACCACTTCTAAGAGACACCAAAATCATGCCAAACCCTCGTCAAAATTAGGTTTTATTGTGATGCATCGCCTATGGGGGATGCTCTAGCCAATTGTTGTCCATCTCACCACAAACGAGTTACGTTGTGGCGTGTTGTTTATGGGGGACACCTAGCAACCTTGCTCATTCTCACCACAATGTGATCCTTTGAACTGGCCTAAAACTAGAAATACATAATCAAATGATAAACAACATAGTGCTAAGGTTTACTTTTTTGCAGGTGATATACACTGGATCAAAACACGATACTAAAACAACTCGAATACGACTTTGTAATATACATGGAAAAATGAGATATTTGAAGAATGGAAATATTGGAATTAGTGACGATACATTCTTAGGAGCCATAAATATATCTGTAACAGAGTAAGCCTAATTAGTGAACTCATACCACTTCAAGCTTGATCAAAATGAATAATAAAGAGTCTATAGTCTATACACAATATCTGGTACCAAGAGATCAAAGATAAGAAATAAGCAAGCACCTTTGGACCAGTCTGGCCAAAAATAGCATTATCAGCTGCAATTGTGAGATCACAAACCATGTGCAATACATGTCCGCCTCCAATAGCATAACCTGCTACCTGACATCAAGATGAGAAAAGAAAACTCAATCTTCACAAAGTGTATACATTAATGAACAAACAAAACGGTTGAGACAGGGATACCATTGCTATAACAGGCTTAGGAAGGCGGCGAATCTGTACCTGGATAAAGAAATGACAAGAGAATACTTAAAACCAGGTACCAGATACTTAAAACCACAAATAAGTAATGATTGGATAACAAATCTAATCTTTTACCAATGAGGAATAATCTATGATATAGAAACTTGGAACATTCTTTGTTCTTGTTTAATAAAGGTCCCCTAGAAATAGTCCAAATGAAAATTTTCACAGAGCCAGGTTAATTAAATTTTCTGAATGAGGGTGCAAATGGATAGGATATCATCTGATCGAGTATATGTTTTTGTATCAGATTAAAACGAGGTACCGGAAATGCTTATGTATATGCAAACTTGTTATTGATCTATGTCCATATAGTAACCATACATATGGATATCCGTATTTATGTCCAGTAGAACTACTCATACTTAAAGCCCATGCTCGAGCTGATTTCCGATAAAACCCGCAATCCATCACAGATCCCAAATCATCTTCCTTTTTCCAGTCTTCTAATATAATAACCATCTGGTCCCTAACTTAGTGCGAGCTATTTCCTTGGATGGAATGGTAATTCATTGAGTTCGGAATTTACTGCTTTTGTTGTGATCAATTTCTTTTGTCCATCATATTGATACAGGAGCCAATTTGATATCCGCATTTGCCTAAAACAAATATGATTAATGTTGAGATTTAGTACCTACCGGATTTGTTCCAATCGAAATGGAGATTACCGGTATGTGGTATGTATCCTATCCATTTACAACAAATTTGGATCTAGATTTTGAGAATATCAACATTTGTATTCATATCCACTGCGTAAAATCAGATTGGGATAGTCTTGCTGATATCCACATCCGATCCATATCCAATCCGTTTTTATTTACACCTATTATTGGACCTACATAATATATATTATATAAAGATCCATTAAGATTAGATAGTCACCACAGTTTTATTGAATTGTGTTTGATAATATTCTGGATACGAAATAATAATATATTAGTCTAACAAACAATTATCCAAGAAATGTTGTGATCCACGTGCAACAATCTCGCTATAAACCAACAACATATTGAAAAGAAAAATGTAAGACCTTCATGACGTTCAACAACGGAGTACAAACGCCATATGATTCAGTGTAAAACGCATCATGATGCCTGAATACCCGTAATGCTTGCCAAGTTCCTCCAAGACATTCTTTTGTCTGGTGTAATACTAATTGCAATGACATTGCTACAACATACACATAAGCAAAATGGATAAGGACTTCACTTGGTCCACAAACAAAGTATATGGAATTACAAATAAAAGTTGCATATAGTATAATCGTGGATGAAGCAAGCTTGATTCCAGTTGCCATTCAAAGTGCATGTGTACCATCAAATATTTGTTGGCAAATGAAAATTAACAAATAAATACCTGTAGATCCAACACATTAAGACGACCAAAACTTTCAAAATCAGCATATCCATCTGAACTTCTCAATGCCTGGTCACCACCGCTACAAAAAGACTTTGTTCCCTGTAAGAAGCAAATTTTGAAGGTCTTAATTATTTTATACAAATAGTGAATAAACTACATGATGTGCCTATTATTTGACCTATATAAAGGACCACATAGGCATTGTGCATTTCTCTTTCATATATCTCCGTAAACACACTTGTGGTACATGAGCATAAAATGATAAAATTCAGTAATAATTCTCGAGATTTTAATAACTATAGCACCAATAACAAATATCTACGTGAGTGCATACTACTCAAGACAATAGAACAATGTTACTCCTGTGACCTTTTTGCTCAGAATAAAAAAGGCATACATAAAACAAAATTACAAGACTATAAATACCTTCCCTGTTAAGATAATGACTCCCACAGAGCTATCATCCCTAGCATCATTAAATGCACGAATTAGCTCTTTAACAGTATGGGGCCGAAAAGCATTCCTTCTCTCTGGACGATTGATTGTGATCTGCAAAAGTAAAGGAAGCTAATAAACTTGAATATCTTAGCCTACAACATCATAGAACTCTCTCTCTCTCTCTCTCTCTCTCTCTCTCTCTCTCTCACACACACACACACACACACAGAGGAAGCTAAAAAACTTGAATATCTTACCCTACAACATCATAGAATACTCTCTCTCTCTCTCTCTCTCTCTCTCTCTCTCTCTCTCTCTCACACACACACACACACACACACACATCTGTGTGTGAGAGAGAAAACAGAAATTAGTTTATTCCTTTATTTAGATTATTAGATTAGAATGATATATGAATAAAAAAATCTTCTCAAAAATAAATTTTGAATTACACATTAAAAGAACCGACAAACAAAATTGTAATATTGGATGTTGAAGGTGGCAGCCCACCCAGTCCTACTCCAATAATAATAATAGATTACTGGCCAACATTCGATTTATCCATACTAAGGTTCAAAAACTCTATGGAGGGTTTATCTGCCATCCAAAAACTGATACCACTCAACGATACGACTCATTATCAGTTGATGACTCAACCAAAAAAAAGAGGAAAAATATATATAGGGGCTCGGGCTTCCTAGGTGCTATTGATGTATAGTACGTACAGCTTATGTGCATAGACCATGTGCAACAAGACAACAAACCTAGTTGGTGGTCGTTGTGGTTGTGGCTATGGGTCATACCGATACAACTCTGATGGATTGGGTCTGACCCCATCGTATTGACTGATACAACCCATGTTGTATCGGTCTCGACTGAGTTAGGACCCCATATTGGTATCGATCCTAGTATTGATCGTGATATGTAAAAATAGATCTGAACCGATTGATACAACTCAATACCGGTCGAGTTTTTGAACCATGATCCATGTAACAATCATGATAGTGGAGAATGCATAGCAAATCCCTCCACAATCATTCGTTCATGCAACAATCAATTATGAATCTTACTATTATATTTATAAATTATCTATCATTTTGTATTTTAAAATTTAGATGAATATTGAATTTATTGCTTGGGATTATTTTTGGAGAATTACTAAAATATGACATTTTTTACTTTCGAGAAGAAAGCCCAATTAGAGGTTATTGAATGGCTATAAAAATCATTTGAATAATCAGTTAACAGAGATAGAAGCAGATCGGAAGAGAAAGAGAGGTGCGGTATGGCTTCTTCTATTTTAAGCAACCAACTCATTGGCCTTTTATAACGATAAAAATGTTGAATAGTTTGAACATAGTAACTACACTTTTATGGCGTTGATTTGTCCTCTTGAACAAAAAACACCAATTCCATCTAATTGACACCAAAAGAATGGTGTTTTCAATTCTTTCAATCTTTCTATGAAGCCTTCTTAATTTGAGTTGTGCTCCATAGTCGAACCAATCTTAATGGGATGACTTAATCGACGAAAATGACGATTTGATTACAATCTTCCTAACCGATTCAATTGGAGCAAGATGGAAGACTATACTAGAGAAAAAAGGAATAATTTAACAAACTATGAAAGACAAAACAATAGAGCCAAGGAGCGGAGAAATAAAAGATAATTAAATAATGTCATAGGACCAGATGACGGGCATCATTCCAATGCCTCCAGACACCCAGCTTAGTTGCACTCTCGTGTGATCTTATCTATGTTGTGAGATAGGAAAATAATGTTTCATAGTAAATTCCCATGTTGAACAGAGTACCATGCGAGAATATAGGACCCAAAATAATGAGGAGATGTGGTTGGTGTGGGAGATCCTTGATAGTAACTATTAGAGAAGTAGAAAGCGAGTAATTTAATGCAGCGGGGGAGAGGGGGTATTGTGGTTTGTCGATCGAGACTAGTGGGTGGGTTTAAAGGATTTTGTTGGATTTAAAAATCGAGATTCACATTTTAAGAATTTGGGGATGATTAACACAACACAAGGGGCAAATGATGTAAGAAAAATTAGAACCCAAAAAGGCTTCTGATAATTGTTTTTAGCCATAAATTTGAGTACTAAATTACATATGTTAGGAGTATTTTCAGTTGTGTATTTATTTTTAGTGATCCCAAGCCTACTTTTGAGGTTTAGAAAAATCTACAGTATTTTTTTATTTTCTTCCCATCAAGTAGAAACGTTGCTTAATTAATGAAAAGTACGAACTTTTATGCATGCTTTTAAAGATGGCAGCTTTTACAAAAAGACATCATAAATGAGGTTAAGGCCAAGAAATTATAATATATTTTTAAAAAAAACTAAAGGAAGTTAATGAGGGGCACACCCCACTCCCCAACAGGAATGGAGTGTGGACCTTCGCCTCACCCCGCAGTGTCCACTGGCAGGGGAAAAAAGTCATGTGATTATTGTCCCACGGGTGGGGATGGGGGATCCTCCCTCTCGTACGTGGCTTTTAGAAGGCCCATGGGGTCGTCGACTAGGAGGAAGTCCTTATTGGACTCTCTTCCATATTCTTTGTTGTTTTTCTAAAAGCAAAATCTAAATTTTTTTCCATAAAAAAGCCCAAAATATTTAGAAGAATACTCAGAAAATGCATAAATCCAGAAGAAAAAAAAAGGTAGGAGTCATCCAAGTTCAAATTTGGTCCTGAACTTTTGGTTTTTAAGTCATTTTTCTATTGCATTTGTTGGAAGATTGTCATCTATAAAAGGATAGAAGTTGTATATGTTGAAGTTAGTTTTTTTATCAATAAAATCATATTTCCAATGTTATTTTGTTTTTTCTTTAGTTAAACTTTCAGTAGATAGGCTGAAGATTTCATCTCTTTTACTCTTCCACCCCATTCTCTCCGGGCCTTTTTGATAATCCTTCTCAATTGATCTTAATTTCGTCAGATCGATACTAGTCGCCTCACCATCAAGGAAGGCATAAAACTATAAAAGTCAATTGATGGAAGCTTATTATCAAGGGGGGCCGGAAACTAATGGATTTTATAATCCAATAAAGATTAGTGAAGGAATTCGAAAGATATGTGCTTGCTCAAACTGAAAATTTGGAGCCTAAATTATAAGTTTGGGAGATCTAGACTTATGGACTAAGAAGCACTGACACTAGTACGGGACAACGATTACGATACGACACGGGTACGCCGACACGACAAAATAAATTAATATTTTTTAGTTATATTTTATATGTGTATATAATTCATATATATTTCAATAATCGAAAAAACCTCATAGAAAATAACTAAAATGAAAATTTAATGCATATTGAATCACTACCGTTAGTTACACCCAGCCCGATTGGTGAATCACATACGCCCTAAATGGCATGGAAAAGAACGGTTGTGTTTCAGTTTTGGCTTCAACTTATCTGAAACCTCAGAGGATGAGATAGGTTAAAGCCAAAACTGAATCGTAACCATCCGTTACAACCAGCCTGACAAGTGAATTATATTTTAGCCCAAATGACATGCAAAAGAACGGCTATGATTCAGTTTGTGACCCGACCCTATATCGAACAGCTCGTCAACCCGCTGTGTTCAGCGAGTGTCCGGCTCCCGGAAGCACGTGGGACACGACGCATGCGTGTCCGACGAGTGTCGGTGTCCAACAAATGTCCGACACGAGTATGAGGGGCCTAGGGAAGTGTTCGTGCTTCCTAGCTTATGGATGATTAAATCTAGCAATAGGATATAGTTGTTCATAATCAAAAGTATTGATGTGAAGCTTTAAGAAGACAACAAATAGCTAGAAAAAATTAAACACAAAAATAAGTACTAAAGACTCACTTCTAGTAGACATTAAGGTATCACACCTCAATGTTTCAAAGGCATCACACTATAAAATCAAGATATACCCTGATGAAATATGGTGTCCATAGCCCTGTTTATAGGATAATGAATCCCATCAAATTTAAATACTACTCCCTAGCCGGTAAGTATTACTATGCTCACCGATGAGTTATAAGCGTTGGTATACCCATATTTCACTTGGCAACTACAGTAGTCCAAGTTAGCTTCCGATAAGGGGCCAGTGGTCCCATTTTGGCGTAGAGAGGGGTCAGTCACATTTTGATTCGAATTAATGTAGGGAGGTCCACCCCTCATGATACTATTAAAAAAACTTGCTTTGCTTCAACATGAATAGAATTATTATAAATAGAACGATCAGCCTACTTGTTAGATTTTTGGATGGTCGGTCGACTAGTATAGCCAATTGGTCTTGCTTTGGTAAGGTCCGTTCAAAGAGAACAGTCGGCCTACTTGTTAGATTCTTTGGATGGTCAGACCACTAGCATAGCTAATTGGTCCTCCCTTGGTAAGACTAGTTCCTTTTTGTCTTGTTCCTTCTTTTATCATAAATTGGAATGGTATATACATCGGCTATGGTAATAGCAAGATGAGATTCAGGGAGAGATTCTTGGCAACCTGAATGCCTGATAGAGAGGCAAAGGTGTGTTGTATCCTTATTGTTACGGCAATAAGTTCCCTAAGGAGTTTATCATGCAATTATTTTCCACCTTGGCCAAAATTTGTAAGCCCAAAAACATAATTCGCTTTCTCTAACATAGTATAGGTACATTGGTTGGGACTTGAGACTAAACCTTTTTTCCACTACACGGTTTTGAATTCCGATAATCACCTATCCACACGATGGGCATCAATTTCACAACTTGAATTTCATGACGTGAAATTCGTGCTTCAAATGAGTGGGGCCCATCCATCCCGAGGGTAGATTGTTAAAAAAGGGTTGTTGAAAGGTGTAAGGTCAGTTGAATCCAAACAAGCATTTAGTCTAAACAAACGCTCACCCTAATATATATGTATGTGTATATCTGTTTGTATTCTATATGCACCGTAAACAAACATGCATACTACTATATAAAAGCATGATTTTTAATAAAAAAAGGCAGAATTCAATCATTGGATTTGATTGACAAAAACCATCCATCAAAATCATGGGCACTATCCCATCCTAGTCATCCAATAAATTAGCAAGTTTTAAATAGGTACCATGCCTTAATAGGCAAAGGCAGTTAATCCCTCCTCATGGGTTTGGATTACAAAGGATATTAAAGTCAGGAGTATGATGATTTTTACAGAGGGACATTTTTGTTTCTCTTTCATTATTTGGAGAAGTTGTTCGATTTATACAAGATGGATGTCATCAATAATCATGATGAAATAGTGGACATATTCCTAATAATTATCCTTTTATGATAGGTTTGTGCATACATGCACATGCATAGAACACTAGTTTGATTTATAAAAAAAAAGGGATGGTAATGATCATCTATAATCACAATATATATATAGAGAGAGAGAGGAATGTTACAGTGAGCTGTGAGCTGCCATTTCAGAAAGTGAGCTGCGGGTATTTTAACCCCTCTAGAAGTTTTAGAATTTGATGAAATTTGGTGAGGGTGTTGTCTAGGGTAAGATGATCATTCTCACCAATTTTCATCAAATTCCAAAACTTCTAGGGTCATCAAATGGTAGATGCAAAATCAGCCGTCTGTAGTCACAGTTAAATTTGCAGATTTTGCTTCTACCATTTGATAACCCTAAAAGTTTTGGAATTTGATGAAAATTGGTGAGGATGATCATCTTACCCTAGACAACATCCTCACAAAATTTCATGAAATTCCAAAACTTCTAGGGGTGTCAAATCAATCGCAGCTCATTTTCTCCCCCGGCAGCTCACAGCTCAACGTAACAGCCCTCTCTCTCTCTCTCTCTTTATATTTATATATATATATATATATATATATATATATATATAGAGAGAGAGAGAGAGAGAGAAATGCTTGGTTGCAGTCCGTGCGGTCCGGGTCCGCAGCCGCCCGATGCGGTCTACGGTGCATCCGATGCACGTGGCCGGTGCATCGGACGGCTGCGGACACGGACCGCAGACCGCAACCAAGCAGCCCCCTATATATATATATATATATATATATATATATATATATATATATATATAGAGAGAGAGAGAGAGAGAGAGTTGTACCTTTCGAAATCTTTTTTCCCTCTGCTAACAATATGGATTGAAAAACATGGACTAGAGACATCTTTTGTTATCTAATTCTTCATTCAAATTGACGCACTATTCCTTCTATGAGTGCATCAACACAAGACACTTCGTTAACTAACAAGAAAAGCTGGGTCCTGTAAAATGCCCTTTATACGTTCACACATTCAGCGCTAAGTGTCTATCTCATCTCCTAGTATCTATTCTCAACAAATTACACCATATTGAAGGCAATTGCTTCGTAGTTACAAGTTCTTCAAGCGAACATATTTACAACAGTTATTGTTTCCATATTTTCTCTCCCAGATATATATCCTCAATTATCCTTGTCCCTCTTTACGCATCTCGAACCATGAGTCATGACTACTCTATAGTTGATGCAATGCGAACAAAATCAGTCTCGACCCAACGTGCCCGTATCACGTATTTCCAAGACGCAATATAAAGGTGGACCTTGAAAATAAAAAATTAAGTCCATTATCTAGTTAACAGATTTCCATATCCCTTCTCTTGAGCTTCACTCTTTTCTAAAGTTTGACGGCCAAATGAATGCATTAAAGGTTCTTAGCAAAAGAATTACACATTAACTGCTTCATACTAACAAAAAAAAAGGGAAGTTTGACATAAGTCCTTTTTGCGAGATGACTTTTAGTGGCAGGACACGTTAATTTTGAAATATAGTGCCAAGTCCCTCCGACGAATATATACTCTTTCTGAATACGAATGTATACTCTTTCTGAAGACGAATATATACTCTTTTTGAAGACGAATGTATACTTGTAGGGACCTTAGCTAATATAGCAAATTATGGTGTCCTGAGGCTAATATTGTAAGATAGTTAAGGACCTATACCTAATTTGCCTGAAAAAAAAAAGGTAAATTACACTTTGACCCCCTGAAGTTTAGCTCAAAAACACTCAACCCCCCTATAGTTAAAAAACTACATTTTGCCCCCTTCAATTCAGTTTTGATCCCATAAAAATTACCAAATGAGGAAACTAAGTAGTTGACAAAAGGAGGTATTGTGCTAACATTTCAAACTTTAGGGATCGATTTGGAACAAAATAAACTACAAGGGAGGGTTAAGTGTTTTTGAGCTAAACTTCAGGGGGGGGGAGGCAAAGTGTAATTTACGCAAAAAAAAAAAAAGAAGAAAGAATCCACTTGAAAGGATCAAAACCGAAACATTTCGATCAAAGTCCGTAAACTCAAACCTTGGCAATAGCCTCTCCAACGGCTTTCTCGTAGATAATGTCAGTGAATTCCTTTCCCGATTCGTCGCGCGCCGCTCTCCACGAAGCCTCCCGCGCCGGGACTTCTCCATGGATGCGATGGTAGCTGTCGTTCGCCGAGGCGATGCATCGGGCGATGGGAGGAGCGCGGGAAGGGGAGGGGAGAGGGAGGAGGTGATTGGCGAGGTTCGCTACTCTCCTTTCTACGGCTCCCAGGTCCTTCGCGGTGATGTCGGCCATGAGAGCGGGTGGGGATGGTGGTACGGCCGCCGATCCCTGTTCGAATGGATAAAGAGGCCATCACGTCGGGGATCGAGGGTTTGTGGATAAGGCGATAAGAGGGGCGGGGACAAGATTGGGTGGCGCTGAATCCAGCCCGTGAGATACGACCATCTCCTAACGACCCCCTCACCCGCCCCTTCCTCATGTTGGGGGGGAAGAGCTGCCAGATCAGCTTTTGGGTGGGGGAGTTCAGATCTCCTGCAGTCCGTCAGCACCGGCCGGTGGGCCCGGGGCGCATCACAGCCGGACACTGGCTGGCTACCAAAAGTGAATTGCAATCCAGCCGACCATGTGTGGCTGTGTTTGAACTCGTTTTTGGGCTCTCAAGAAGGGTAATTCAATCTATTCCAAAAAAAAAAAAAAGAAGGGTAATTCAATGGTCCTCCCGTCCCATTGGATCAAAATATTTAAGGGTTACCCCCCAAATTTTGCCTTGAATTAGACTTTACCCCCTATTTTTTATTAATTAGACTTTACTCTCCCAAGACTAATTGTTCCGTCAGCTCACCAGACGGAAAAGAAATAAAGTTTTGGGAGGGTGAGCTGACGGAACAGTTAGTTTTGAGGGGGTAAAGTCTAATTAATGAAAAGATGGGGGTAAAAGTCTAATTCAAGCAAATGTTAGGGGGCAAAATCAAAACAACCTTTTTTTTTGGGAAATTTTATTCATACCCCATAAATCTGTAATTAGCCCCCATTTCCAACAAACTTAAACACACCCCATTTTTTTTTTTTCATACCCCATTCCTATCCCAAAAATACCCTTCCCCCTTACACCCCACCTTCAATACACCCCCAGTTAAATGGCCCGCCCCAACTTGATTATACCCCAATCAAACACATACCCCCTTAAATATACCCCAATTATATGCACTCATGAATACACCCCACTCTTAAATAAACCCCATGTACTTGGCTGATACTTGAAGGCACAAGTAGAGCTGCAACTTGGGCGGGCCAACCTGAACCCAACCCAAGTCCAACCCGAACCCAACCCGAATTTGGGCGGGCTAATCCGAGCCCAACCCGAATTATTTCTCCTCGACCCGACAGGACCCGACACGAAATTAGCGGGTCCGGGACAAGGCTAAACGGGTTTGGGTCGTAAACGGGTCGACACAATAGACCCGTTTAATAAACGGGTTCGGGTCGTAAACGGGTCGACACAATAGACCCGTTTAATAAACGGGTCGGGTCCGGGTTTAGGGTCTGGACACAAAAGACCCGGGAAGACCCGTTTAGTATTCAACGGGTCGGGTCGGGTCTACCAGCAATCCAATACTATAATATATAATACCAGTGGGTTTTTCGGGTCAGGTCGGGTCAAGTCGGATTGGGTCGGATCGGGTCAACTGAATAGATCCGGGTCGTAAACGGGTCTTACCGGGTCTTATCGTGTCTACCTATTTATTAGCGAGTCGGGTACGGGTTTAGGATCTTGACACGATTAGTTAAATGGGTCGGGTCCGGGTCTAGGGGTTTTGGACACGACACGAAACTAGACACGACACGAACCCGACACGTCACGACTCATTGCCACCCCTAGCTGCAACTTGGGCGGCCCAACCCGAACCCAACCCGACTTTGGGCGGGTTAACCCGAACCCACCCCGCACAACCCGGCCAACCCGACAGGTTGGGCTTGGGCTAAGTTTAAACAAACATTAGGTTGGGTTGGGGGTACAAAAGACGCTGAGCAGGGGCTTTGGCGTTTGGGGTACAAAAAAAAAAGGGCATTGCTGGTATTAAAGGATTGTTGAGTAAGTTATTGAGAAACGCTAGGGATACGGGGGCTAATTACAGATTTTTGGGGTATGAATAATGTTTCCCTTTTTTTTTTAGAAAAATTTTATTCGTACCCCCAAAATCTGTAATTAGCCCGCGCTCCCTACCCTTTCTCAATACCTTACTCAACAAATGTTTAATACCAACAATGCCCTTTTCTTTTGCACCCCAAACCCCAAAGCCTTAACTCAAGGTCTTTTGTACCACCAACCCAACCCAGCCCAAGGTCTCTTTGAAATTCCTTAGCCCAAGCTCAACTCGTCGTGTTGGCCGGGTTGATCGGGTTGTGTGGGATGGGTTGACCGGCTTTGTGGGGGAAAATCTTCGTGCCGACCCGAAGACTTCGCAGCACCAGTCAATTGAAGTTGAATTTGACGTCGAAGATCGTTGGTCGATCTGTTGATTGAAGTTGAAGTCTATTAATATGCAAACAGAGAGAATGTTGACTCGAGGTGTGATCTCGGAGTTCAGCCGAAGCCTACGTCTCCGTGCTATAGGGAGCAACCCGAATTCACTAACACTTATGTTAATATGATCTCGACAGGCCGAGTATCACAAGAAACGCTCTGATCTCTTCGAAGGAGAGAAGAAGATCAAAGAGAGATGGTAGATGGAGAGCTGAGAGATTTCAGAGTTCTGGTTCTGAAAATCAGATCTCAGAATGGAAATCAGAATTTTTTGGATCCATTTACATTCGAAGTCTCTGCTATTTATAGGACTCTCTGGTGGAAAATGGCGGTTTTCTGCTGTCGTATCTGGGGATTCTCCAGGTAAAGCTGACGGGCCCCACTACCTTCTTCTGGGGGATTCCACAGGCTCGTGAGCCTACCGGGCAGGGCCGGTAGGTCCTGTGGTAGTCCAAGGGGCCCACTAGGCAGGGCCGGTGGGTCCCGCGGTGGTCTTCGTGGGCCCACCAGGCAAGGCCAGTGGGTCCCGTGGTAGTCTTCGTGGGCCCACCAGGCAGGGCCGGTGGGTCCCGTGGTAGTCTTCGTGGGCCCATCAGGCAGGGCCGGTGGGTCCCGTGGTAGTTTTGGTAAACTTCTGTCAAAATTTGCACCCACAGTTACCCCCTCCAAGTTAGCTAGAGTTCGCTCTGGCTGGCTTGGATTTGGTGCAAATCTTAACTATCCCCTGTCGAAGAAGGCACAAAGAAGCTTACCGAGTGTTATCGCAAAAAAGATCGGTCGGTCAATTTTGACCGATCAGTCAATTTTGACCGATCGGTCAATTTTGACCGAACGGTCAATTTCGACCGGTCAAGGATTGAGTGATCGGTCAAAAAACATGGTTTTTTGACCGATCCAGTGGGAATTTGACCGTTCGGTTGATTTTGACCGATCGGTCAATTTTGACCGATCGGTCAAATTTGACCGATCGGTTAAATTTGACCGATCGGTTAAATTTGACCGAACGGTTAAATTTGACCGAACGGTCAATTTCAACCGGTCAAGGATTGAGTGATCGGTCAAAAAACATGGTTTTTTGACCGATCCAGTGGAAATTTGACCGTTCGGTTGATTTTGACCGATCGGTCAATTTTGACCGATCGGTCAAATTTGACCGATCGGTTAAATTTGACCGATCGGTTAAATTTGACCGAACGGTCAATTTCAACCGGTCAAGGATTGAGTGATCGGTCAAAAAACATGGTTTTTTGCCAGATCTAGTAGAAAATCGACCGATCGGTTGATTTTGGCCGAACGGTCACATTTGACCGTTCGGCTAAAATCAGCCGGTCAAGGTTTGGGTGATCGGCAAAAAACCTCATTTTTTCGCCGGATCTAGTAGAAAATCGACCGATCGGTTGATTTTGGCCGAACGGTCATATTTGACCGTTCAGCTAAAATCAGCCGGTCAAGGTTTGGGTGATCGGCAAAAAACCTCAGTTTTTCGCCGGATCTAGTAGAAAATCGACCGATCGGTTGATTTTGGCCGAACGGTCATATTTGACCGTTCAGCTAAAATCAGCCGGTCAAGGTTTGGGTGATCGGCAAAAAACCTCAGTTTTTCGCTGGATCTAGTAGAAAATCGACCGATCGGTTGATTTTGGCCGAACGGTCATATTTGACCGTTCGGCTAAAATCAGCCGGTCAAGGTTTGGGTGATCGAAAAAAAACCTCAGTTTTTCGCCGGATCTAGTAGAAAATCGACCGATCGGTTGATTTTGGTCGAACGGTCATATTTGACCGTTCGGCTAAAATCAGCCGGTCAAGGTTTGGGTGATCGGCAAAAAACCTCAGTTTTTCGCCTGATCTAGTAGAAAATCGACTGATCGGTTGATTTTGGCCGAACGGTCATATTTGACCGTTCGGCTAAAATCAGCCGGTCAAGGTTTGGGTGATCGGCAAAAAACCTCAGTTTTTTGCCAGATCTAGTAGAAAATCGACCGATCGGTTGATTTTGGCCGATCGGTCATATTTGACCGTTCGGCTAAAATCAGCCGGTCAAGGTTTGGGTCATCGGCAAAAAACCTCAGTTTTTCGCCGGATCTAGTAGAAAATCGACCGATCGGTTGATTTTGGCCGAACGGTCATATTTGACCGTTCGGGTAAAATCAGCCGGTCAAGGTTTAGGTGATCGGCAAAAAACCTCAGTTTTTCGCCGGATCTAGTAGAAAATCGACCGATCGGTTGATTTTGGCCGAACGGTCATATTTGACCGTTCGGCTAAAATCAGCCGGTCAAGGTTTGAGTCTTGAACCTGTACTTTTGAAGAAGTGGCATAGTTTGTTCTACTCCTTTGATCTTTGGCAGTCTTGAATATCGATGGAGTTTGATTTTTTCTGCTCTGAATCCTATGTTTGCCGGAATGTGGCTTTGAACCGGCGGTCCGGTTCACTTAGACCGGTGGCTTGCTTGAATCGTTGGTTTACGTGGACCGATGGGTCTGACGCTTCGTCTGGTCCGACTGTTCGCCTGATTTAGCGCTTGCTACGGATGGATACCACGTGTACCTGTAAAAACACGCGATTTGATATGGTGAAGACACGTGTCTTCTCGATTCGTGCACCGTTTTACCCTGGATATATAAGTCTTTCTCGCTGCCATTTTCGCCTCACGCTTTCAGAATTTTTCGAAGTCCAGACTCTTTGCTTCCGATCTTCCTTTCTCTGTTTCCTCTCGATCGATCGAATGGCCTCCTCCGGCAGTTTGAAGAAGGTCGCGGTTCCTTCCAAGAGGAAGGGGAAGGAAATCTCTGAAGAATCATCCCCCCCCCAAAGGTCGAGGCAAGGGCAAGGCAGTGCTGATGGAGTTGGGCCAACTGGGCAAGAGGCACTCTGGGGTTGGATTCGCTTCTGCTCCTTCAAGGCCGGAACACATCCCGAAGGTGAGGTTCGTCATGGGCCGTCTGCTGCCTCTCAATGAAGAGCCTTCCTACATCTACAACACTGGTGGCGAGTTCACCGACAAGAGGAGGGCACAGTGGCAGCGGCTGTTGGCATGCTTCACAGAAGGGAAGATCCGGCCTTCACTGCCTGGGATTCAGGCTGGCTTTGGCATTGATAAGCAAACTGTGTTTGTGAATTTTGCCAGCAACGAACAAGTGATGGGGACAGTGGTCTCCTTGGGTCAGTTGAACTGCGGACTTCGCCTTCCGCTACTGCCGTTTGCCGCGAGGTTGCTAAACACCTCCGGCCTTTGCCCAGGACAGATCACCGGCAATGCATGGAGGATAATCTATGCCTTCTGCCGTGTAGAGTCTGACTTCCAGAAGGAGCTGAGGGAGTGCTACTCCAGCCTCCACGACGACGAAGAGGCCCGGATCGAGTTGGGTTACTTCTTCTATCACTACCGATGGATCTCGAGGAAAGACAGCCCTTTCTTCAACCTCACAGGAATTTCCGCTCTACGCCCCCTCACCGACACAGTTGCCTCTGATAAGCTGTACACGGAGTGGCCACTCTCAGTGTCTGGTGCATGGACGCCACTTTCGGTGCCAGAGACTCCTCGCTCTGACGTGAACAAGGAGGTGAAGATGTTTTATGGCGAAGGAGAGCTGGCCTGGCCTTCGGAGAGGGTTGGAGCCATCGATAACTTGTTCCTCGAGTTGACGTGCGGTACCAGGTCCTGGAAGCAGTTTTCAAACTGCCCAGTGAGGTATGGAAAAGCCAATCTCCTTCACCGGTCGCAGGCCAGATACGAAGATAATGAGGTCTTGTACTCAGACTATGAGGAGGATCCTCAGTCTGGCAAGATCATCAGGAATGTTAGGATCGAGAAGAAAGCTTATGGTGCAAGGCGCCGAATGCCCACCTCTGAAGAAAAGCTGGTGATACAGAGGGGTCCGGCGAAGAAGAAAAGAAAAATCCTCATCAAGCAGAATGAAGAAGAGGACCAAGAGAACAAGGATGAAAAGGAAGAAGAAGAGGAAGAAGAAAAGAAGAAAGAAGATGAGGAAGAAGAAGAAGATACAGAAGATGGTAGTAATGGCAACGGCGACGATGATGACGACGACGATGAGGATGGGGGTGGTGAGGATGATCTTCCTCCCACCCCTACTGGTGGAGGTGAGGGAAACGGGGGTGGTGAGGAAGATATTCCTCCCACCCCCACTGATGGTGACCAAGAACAGGGGGGTGGTGGGGATGAACTTCCTCCCACCCCCACTGGCGGTGCAGAAGAGGAAGACTCTCTTCCTATCCCCATCGACGAGGCTAAGGCCCGTCGAATGGAGGGAGTCATGGACGTGGAGGGCGAAGGCCACAAGGTGGTTCCTGCTTACCACTTCGATGATTTGAAGAAGCGCCCGGTGCGTCTCAAAATCAAATTCTCAGGGAGTGGTGGGGTTGGAAGCAACCCCACACCCCTCGACCAACTTCCTCCAGTCACTCCCCGCATCGAAGGAGCAACCACAAGTGGGGGTCTGGAGGTCGAACAACCCCCACCCCCTCATCGCTCTTTGGCCGATGAGGTGGCTTCTCTCATGGCTGGGCTCCATCAGCAAGGCGGGCAGCAAGAGGAAGGGGGTGTCTCACCTCCCCAGGGTGCTTCCTCTCCTATTCACTTGGAGAGGGAGAGCCGTGTGGGCGATGGGGCTCCCCAACTCCAGCCAGAACCCCAGCCAGAACCAATTCCCACCAAGGAGAAATCGACTCCTCGGGACAAGAGCTCCGACCGTGGCAAGGGAAAGGCTCCTCGAGTCGATGTCTCAGGTGCTTGACATAATTTTGCCTTGATTGACTTGCTTTTGAAGCTTGAAAATATTCTAACTCTTTTGAACTTCTGTTTGATTTGCAGGGACTCCTGCAGGCATGGCTTTAATTTTGAAAGATTTGGGTGAGGTTGACATCAACCACCCAACTCCCGTGATTCGGCAACTCTGCAACCTTCCGGGGGCTCCGATTGAGGAAGCCTTTCATAGGCTTGAAGTGGTGGTAAGTGCATCAGCTTGAATTGTCTTTCGATTTGAATCCTCCGATATACTCTTATCATTTCTTGTCTGTTCGCAGAACTCAGCGGTTCTGAAATTCGGCACAAAGCTCTTCAAGAAGTACGGAGAGCGAGAGGCTTCATCTGAAGTCTCTCGTCTAACGGCTGAATTGGAAGCTGCCCACGAGGAGAAGGATAAGCTGAGGGATCTTCTATCCTCCAAGAAGGAGACCTTGAAGGCTAAGATTGAGGCCCTCCGAAAGGAAAAACTGGAGAGCAAAGGCTGGCAGAATGGCTTCGAGGCCCGGGGTCATGAGCTCGAGGAGTTGAGGAATCGATTTTTCAAGATCGAGAACTTATCCTTCGATCGTGCTGCTCGAATAAAACAGTTGGAGGCTGAACTCGCTGCAAGAGATGCCGCTTTTACTGCTAAGGAGAGAGCTTCAGCTGCGAAGGAGGATGCCCTCAACAAGGAGCTGGAGAAAATGCGCACTGAATGCGCGAGTTACAGGGAGACGACGGAGAAGGCGGTGGAGGCGCTCAGGGTCCACGCTAGCGGCGTTCGATCTTCTAAGGCTTCCGTGGCGAGTAAAGCTCGAGGCGGATCCGAGGGAGAGAAGTCGCGTGCGCCTAGTGTGGCCAAGCCTTGAGATCTTCTATCTTCTTTCTTTGCTGTACTTTGTAAACTTGTGATATGAAAAAGGCTCACTCCTGTACTCGGCAATTTTTTGATAACAAAGATATCTTTCTGGTGCTTGAAATTGAATGTCTTGTGTTTGAACTCTTTGAATGCTGTGTTCTGGATGGTATTGAAATATTTTGAATATATATACACACTTGAATGTAAAGGGATGAGTCGCAACTCGATCACCCAAACTGTTGAGTAACTTGAAAATTGAACTTTGTTGGAGCATGACTTGAAATCGTTAACATTTGTATGTGAGGGGTTGAGTCGCAACTCAAGCACCCAAACTTGTTAGACGATGTTGAAATTGAAGGTTGTTGTAGCACAACTTGAAATCGTTAATATTTGTATGTGAGGGGTTGAGTCGCAACTCAAACACCCAAACTTGTTAGACGATATTGAAATTGAAAGTCATTTAACGTTTGCACGTAAGGGGTAGTGTCGCAACACAAACTCCCAAACTCGTTAAATGACCAGTGACTTGAAGGTTGTGTTGTAGCACAACCCGAAACCGTTTAACATTTGCCTGTAAGGGGTTGAGTCGCAACTCAATCATCCAAACTTGTTAAACGACCTGGCAATTTGAATGCAGATAGCTTTGAATTCGAATGTAGATAACTTGAAACTGCTCCAGAATTTGAATCGATAAGATGAACATTTGAAAGCAATCTTTATCCAGCTTGGAATTTACATCGAGGATAGAGCATTTTGAAATGTCTAGCTTTCCAAGTTCGTGGCAATCGATAGGATCCTTTGCTTTCTCCTGATTTCGATCATGTCTGGACTTTCCCAGTTGGGAGCTAGTTTCCTGTTGCTGTGTTTTCTGGCAATACGAATGGTTGCTTGAAAGTTGACCATCTCTAACCCCCAGATCTTTCAATCTCAAGGGAGATCTTCACTGTCGATGCTTGACGGAATGATCTTGCCTGCCTTTGACAAATTCTTGGAGATGTCCTATACGTAGCAGATCTTCCAAATGATACTTTAGCCGGTGGCATTGATCGGTAGAATGCCCATGACTGCGATGGAAATCACAGTAGACTATTTTATCTGCAGTGAACTTGGTGTCGGGCTGCAGTGGATTAGGCCATCGGAGGAACTCTTCGTGCTGAATGCGATCGAGGATTTGCTCGATTGGTAAATTCCACTCGGTGAAAGTGGTCTTCTTTGGAGGAGATCGACGTCCATCATTTCTTGACCGCCTGTTGGCTGGAGGGGCTGCTGCCTTAGCATTGTGGGCTTTAGCAGCATACTTGGAAACTTCTCTCTCAGTAGGCCTTCTCTTCGACTCTCGCCCTTTTCGAGCGACTTGATCATCTTCAACCTCAATCTCTTTCTGGATTCGGTCGAACATAGCACCCAGAGAAGGAGGGGGATTGCGGATGAAGTCGTTGTAGATATGTAGGTCGAAGCGGAGGGCGTTCTGGAAAGCCAGCATGATGGCTTCATCATCCAGATGTCTTCCAGAGAGAGCAGCATGCTCGTTGCGAAATCTCCTTGTGAAGCTGCGGAGACTCTCGTCAGCACCCATCCTTAGACGATAGAGGGAGTCGAGCTTCTTCTCCGGCTTTAAGTTGAGCTGGTAATGATGCACGAAAAGATTTGCCAAAACACCGAACTGGGTGATGGACCCAGCTCGGAGATTGTGATACCAGTCGAGTGACGGCTCATCGAGACTTCCGGCGAAGGTGCGGCAGAGCACGTTATTTTCTTCTTCGTGCGGCGTTAGAGCTTGCTTGAATGCGAGGATATGGAGAGTAGGATCTCCTCTTATGCAGTTGAATTTGGGGAGGATAGGAGTTCTCCATCCCCTCGAAAAAGTTGACTCGAAGAGGCTTCGATGTAGAGGCCCGGCAGAGGAGTACCCGTCCCTACGACCGTGTCCTCGACCTAGAGGTGGGTCAAGAGGCAAGATCGCAAGATCTTGCTCAGGCATTGAAGTATTCGCCGGTTGAAGTCGGTGTCTAAGGTCCGATCCAAGCCCCCGTTGAAGTGGAATGGAAGGGGAGACTTTACTCTTTGAAGGAGCGCCTTTCATTTGGTGCTTCCTTGGTATATTGAGCTTCGAAGGTGCCCTCTTGTCGCAGTTGCGGCCAGAAGACGATTGGGAAGACTCATCGTCCAGGCGATCCCAAACACTCTGCTTCCAGGGGGCAGCAGAGGGAGTTGGGTCGCGTCGGATCCTCTCGAGGGCAGCAGTGCCCATTGACCTCCGTTGCTCAGAGTGAATTGAATGTCGAGGAAGATCGATCCTCTCACTTGTAGAGGGAATAGGTAGAGCGATCCCAGCCTCGGAAGCTGCTTTCTTCAGAGCATCTCTCTCAGCGGTGAGGGTGGCATTTTGCTTCGCCAATTGGAGCAGTTGGAAGTCGACCGCAGAGATTTGGTAGGTCGATGGAGGGTCTTCAGCAGGAGAGGGGACTGTTTGCCCAATTGACTGTCGTGCAGGGTGAGCGATCGGTCGATCGACAGATCTCCCACTCCCTGAACGAACCCCCATCTCGGGGACAGCAAGGGGCTGTCCGAAGTTGAGCCTTTGACTCATTGAACGAGTCTCGGGACGAGGTTGTTGTTGAGTGTTACTTCCTTCTGGTTGACCCTGGTGTTTCGTCCTCGCCATTCAGAGAGCGAAGGGTGCAACGAGAGTGCCAACGTCTGCTCAGCTGTCTGATCAACTGAGAGGGCGAGGAAGTTTGACTATCAAGATCGGTTGTATGCTCAACCGATCAAGTAGTAGTGGAGAGAGCTCGACTTTTTACTCGGATCCCACAGACGGCGCCAAACTGTGGGGGAAAATCTTCGTGCCGACCCGAAGACTTCGCAGCACCAGTCAATTGAAGTTGAATTTGACGTCGAAGATCGTTGGTCGATCTGTTGATTGAAGTTGAAGTCTATTAATATGCAAACAGAGAGAATGTTGACTCGAGGTGTGATCTCGGAGTTCAGCCGAAGCCTACGTCTCCGTGCTATAGGGAGCAACCCGAATTCACTAACACTTATGTTAATATGATCTCGATAGGCCGAGTATCACAAGAAACGCTCTGATCTCTTCGAAGGAGAGAAGAAGATCAAAGAGAGATGGTAGATGGAGAGCTGAGAGATTTCAGAGTTCTGGTTCTGAAAATCAGATCTCAGAATGGAAATCAGAATTTTTTGGATCCATTTACATTCGAAGTCTCTGCTATTTATAGGACTCTCTGGTGGAAAATGGCGGTTTTCTGCTGTCGTATCTGGGGATTCTCCAGGTAAAGCTGACGGGCCCCACTACCTTCTTCTGGGGGATTCCACAGGCTCGTGAGCCTACCGGGCAGGGCCGGTAGGTCCTGTGGTAGTCCAAGGGGCCCACTAGGCAGGGCCGGTGGGTCCCGCGGTGGTCTTCGTGGGCCCACCAGGCAAGGCCAGTGGGTCCCGTGGTAGTCTTCGTGGGCCCACCAGGCAGGGCCGGTGGGTCCCGTGGTAGTCTTCGTGGGCCCATCAGGCAGGGCCGGTGGGTCCCGTGGTAGTTTTGGTAAACTTCTGCCAAAATTTGCACCCACAGGCTTCAATATGGTAGAGGAGAAATAATTTGGGTTGGGCTCAGGTTAGCCCGTCCAAATTCGGGTTGGTTTCGGGTTGGCCCGCCCAAGTTGCAGCCCTACTTGTGCCTTCAAGTACTAGCCAACTGCATGGGGTTTATTTAAGAGTGGGGTGTATTCAAGAGTGCATATAATTGAGATATATTTAAGGGGGTATGTGTTTGATTGGGGTATAATCAAGTTGGGGCAGGCCATTTAACTGGAGTGTCTTGAAGGTGGGGTGTAAGAGAGAAGGGTATTTTTGGGATAGGAATGGGGTATGAAAAAAAAAATGGGGTGTTTGTTGGAAATGGGTGCTAATTACATATTTATGGGGTATGAATAAAATTTTCCTTTTTTTAATGGACCATTTGTGGTCCATACATCACCTATTTGTGGTAAGTACAAACAGCCAGTACAACACAGCTATATGTGCCGGCACAAGACATGCCGAGGATGGAAACTCGCCACACGAGCGAGAGAAATGAGGGTTTTGCTATTTGCATGCCACAAATTACTAGCGCCCCGAACTTAATAAAAAAATAATACACCTAATGTGTCCCCAAGGTCTCACAGGCATAGTGAGGAGGGCACAACCACCTCCATTGTTGGAGCAATGCTATTCAACCATCTAGTTTTCCGACACGTTATTGGTCCATCCTCGTGTGACACATGATCAAAACCGTTTTTTTGCATGCCGATCCAGTTGAGTGTGATTCACCTATCAAGATTGGGTGCAATAGACAGATGTGATCAGGTGCACGTCAGGATGGCCCGATCTGGATGGAAAAGTAAATGACTAAATAGTATTTTTTTCAATGTTAAAACGTTTGGCTTCGTGCTTTTTTTTTTTTTTTTTTTGAACTGTCATTGTGGTCAATACATCACAAGCTATTGCACCGATACAAGATAGACCACGGAGTGAAACTAGGTACAAGAACGAGGGAAAATTTAAAGGAATTTTCTAATTGCACCCCACAAATTACTAGCGCCCCCAACTTAATTAAAAGAATAAAATATTGTATGTATCCCTGAGGTTTACTAGGCATAGTGATGAGGGTACCACGGCCTCCACCGTTGGAGCCGCCAGTCACATGCACGTCACCGCCAACGATCCTCCTCCTCCTCCTCCTCTCTCTCTCTCTCTCTCTCTCTCTCTCTCTCTCTCTCTGATGTGTTGGGAGGAGAAGTAGGAGGAGAAAGGTGGAGGGGAGGAGGAAGAAGAAACGTCCTCAGATCAACGAATTTGTGGATTGAAGGCATGATAAGCTGACCATGGGGGGTCCTCCCCATGGGATTGAAGGCATGATTGAGGAGAATATGAGTTCAGAAACGTCCTCGAATCATCAGGAATTTAGCCCTCCCCCATCCACCTCTTTTGGGCAAATTTGTGGAGGCAGCGATGAAGCAAAATAAGAGCTCAGAAAAGCCAGCGGGTAACTCGAACAGGGGAGGAGGGAGAGAAACTGGTGATACAATTGGAGAACTTGGAGGGGTTGGAGAGAGCTCTGGACCTGCAAGCTCTTTGCCCAAGTGCTGCCATCCCGAATGCCAAAGGGGGAGCGTCCCCCACTCGAGGAAGCATCTATTCCCAGAGGGAGCGTTGGTGAGCTTCATGTGGACAGCCAAGAGGCCTTCCCCCCCATTCTTTTCAGCCCCCACAACCCCATGATTGGTGCAAATCTAACTGTGGTGGGAGCTACAACAAGTGGAAGTCGGGAAATCTCTGCTACAACTGCTGGAGATGCATACCCAACTTCTGCAGACCAGGGTTTTGATGCAATGATTGAGCCTGGACAGACAACTAGAGCAATCCCACAGCATGCTAGTGCTTCCCTGATCAAAGACGGGGGTATTGTGGGTGATACTAGGCAGGAGAAGGCTTGTCGGTCTACTTGGAGTACTATCACCGGAGCTACTCCAAGACTCGAAGGATACAAGCTTCACTACGTGACCCCGGACATAGTTGATGGGATAAAGATGCTCTTCCTATCGAAGGGCGGAAGAAGAGGCAAACCCGAGCACTTGGAGGAGCACAATCGTGGGCTATGTAGTTGGGTAGAGGCCTTTCTACCCTCAACTACAAGCCATGGTGAGAGCTTGTTGGCGGTCGGTCGGAAAACTCGAGGTATTCTCCCGAGATAATAGTTTCTTTTTATTCAAATTCATATAGGAGGACGACAACGAGAGAGTCCTTAAGGAAGGCCCGGGGCATTATGAGGGGAGGCCATTAGTTTTAAGGAGGTGGAGCAGCACATGTATAGAGGAGCGAGAGTTGTCTGCTTTCAATGTCAGAGTGGTTGAATTTTCTCAACCTTTGGTGGTCGGATTTGTCTATTAGCTGCATGGCAAGCGCCATCATATCCCCAATCATGATGGACGTTCCTACAACCAAGGGGAGAATAGTGTCTGCAAGGTGCTATATCGAGGTGAAAATATGGGGACAAACTACTCAATGCTGTGCCGCGCGAGGAACTCACCCAGGTTGGTAGAATTCATGCAAGCAATGGAGTACGATTGGAAGCCAAAAAGGGTGAAGCATTTTGTAGGGTATTGGGCGACTCTGATGGAGACTGCCAACCTAAGATACTTAATAATTTCAGCTCAGCAACAAGAGGCTCGACATGGATAGGTCATCAAACCAATATACTTCGCCCTTCAGGGCACATGATACGAGGATGCAACTAGCAAAAGTCTGGATCCTAGTATGGGAAGACAAAGCTAGATCGAGGGGTATTCAAGAGACGTCGGGAGCTAGCAAGGTTATTGATAATTCGACGGCGCCGACCCAAGCTCCCTTCGGCTCGTGGTTTACAGTCCTTTTGGGAATGGAAAAGGGAGAGGAAGCAGAAGATAAAGAGAGGGAAAACAATATCAGCCGAGTAGTAGGTGGGGATGAGAACATGCCTCTTACAGATGCTACGAGCTCCATTGCGT
This sequence comes from Chamaelirium japonicum, assembly GCA_947650365.1. Taxonomy (NCBI): domain Eukaryota; kingdom Viridiplantae; phylum Streptophyta; class Magnoliopsida; order Liliales; family Melanthiaceae; genus Chamaelirium; species Chamaelirium japonicum. The sequence continues at coordinate 25,694,436 of OX393559.1, read as the reverse complement.
CTGTAGATTTTGATGTTGGGAACCAGCAATGTGCTGGAGAGGAGGGAGCTAAGGCCGCAAGGGATTATCTCGAGACTCTCTCCCCCTATCAAGTCATTGAGGATGCAATTCTTTAGGGCTAGGTGGAGTCTTGATTTTGCCTTGGTAGCAACCAACACTGCAGAGGCCATACCGGAGGATAAAGATGATGGGGAAGACGAGAACAAATGTATCTGAGTCTTTCCAACACTGATCGCTGATGAAGAGGCTGAAATTCCTACTGATTTTCAGCAAGCTGAGGTGGGTCACCAAGTAAGGAATGTGTGGGGGGGTATTGCTTCATCGGTTGTTGTTCCTAGCAACAATCTCACGTAAGTCTTGGAGGCCGGAACTGATGCTTTACAGAGAATCAAATGTGTAGAAAATGAGGAAATACGAGTCTACCAATCACCACCGACTGCTGGCGAGGAGGTGGATCTTCCTAGCTTAGAGGAAGAGGAAGGGAATGATGGCATCAAAAATGAGAGAGAGGAAGATGCAGACGAAAGGAGGAAGAAGTTGATGACAATGGGGAGTATTATTTGACATGAACTTTGTGAAGAAAGTTAGTCTTGAAGATAAAGCAATAATTCGAGACATAATAAAGACCACCATGAGTGCTTATAGAGATGAGGGACTCGAAGACGGTATCCACATGTTAGCTTCAAAGGATTCAAAATCACTCAGTGTATTTGGAGTCAAGTATCGTAGTTGGCCCCATGAGGTTCTCATGCATCACTTTTATCTACATCTAGATCTCTTGCTCACCTAACTCCAAAGTGGACTCTGCAGTGATAGGCAACCATAGAAAGCGATCGAATAACCAGAAGTGGAACCCAAAATGAGTTGATCAATGTCGAGATATATGTGTTGTTTTTTGTTTTTGTGTTCTTTTCTTGAAGCTTAGGCAAGGCTGTGTGTGTGTGCATTGTTTGTTGCTCGTCGGTTGGAGCATGTTCGTGGCTGGGTTCTTGGCATTAGAGTATGAGTGTTAATGCATGCCCCCTGGGTATAGCCTTGTTCCGTAACTCCTTCCCCCTTTGAAATTCTAATGCAATTGCTACCTTTAAAAAACAGAAAGGGAGGAAGGAGGAGGAAGGGGAAAGGGAGTAGGAGGAAGAAGAAAGGGAGGAAGAGTCCAGGGAAGGAGGAAGATAGCGAGAGAGGAGTGGATGCAGTGGTGACAAAGGTTGGAGTGGGGAGGAGGAGGAGGAGAGGAGAGTGGACTTGGTAGCAACAACAATTAAAGTGGGGAGGAGGGTAGGCTAAGACTTACCTTGAGTAAGCTATCAAAATGGAGGTCCTAGTAAAAAAAATAGTAAAATCAATAGTCTCTTGGCCTGGTGGTACTTCCTCTCTCCCATATTGGAGAGGTTTCCTGTTCAACTCTCGGTATGGACACCGTAGAGCGAACTTTCCCTCAAGGCCGTTGTGCCTTGTTTGCGTGTGCAAATCCAGACCGTTGATGTCATGTTCACAGAATTATAAAAATAATAAATAGCAGCTGCTGGCTGCCTCCTCCTGTTTTAATCTTCGGATATTATTGAGCTATTGCTCTAGAGCCCAGTTCTCCGACTAGCCGGTCGAGCAAATAAAAAAGATTTTTTTTTGAAAGGAAGCAAATAAAAAAGTAAAAAAAATAGTAAAGAGAGAGCGTTGCTCCGACAATCGGTGGAAGCAACACGAAGCAAAACTTAAAGGAGGAAAATGGCGGCGCTGATCCAATCCTCCCCCGCCCTATCCAACTGCTGCGCCCTATTCCCCCTCCTCGCCCGCCGTATGAGCCCCCACGGCGCTGCCAAACCCCTCAGCTGGCGCCCCTTCTCGGCCGGAACCCTAGCCCCGAGGCCGCCTCCCATGGAGGTCTCCACCCAGGCCAGGCGCGGCTTCTCTTTCCAAGACGACGAATTCGCCTCCCGTAAGCGCAGTACACTCGTATCCTAATCCATCCAATGGGATAATTACATAACAATTACCTGATTTGCGTTATCTTCATCTTCAATCGCACCGATTATCCGCAGAAATGTCGTAAAAGATGTGAATTTCTTGCTTTTCAGCCTCTGACATGTGCTTCGAGGCGCCATTGACAATTGTCGAGTATCCGGACCCGATACTGAGAGCAAGCAACAAGCGCATTAATACGTTCGATGAAAATTTGAAGAGACTAGTCAAAGAGATGTTTGATGTAATGTACAAGTGCGTTCTTATTCTGGCCCATCATCATGCTTTCCTTTGTGGTTGCTTATGTTCGAAATGACCAGTTTATGTTTTAGCATGTTCGGATAACACGCACCATCAAAACCTAGATCGGATAGGGGATGAATGCGAAAGGTGATAGTTTTTTAAAACTATGCATCTTATTTTCTGCGTATTGGAGCAATTGTATAAGGGTTGGAGTGAACTGTTGAATCAATTTAGTTATAGGAAATTGTGTGATGGGCACATCACTACACGACCGCCTAATAGAGTTTACCAGCGTAGGCGACTAAGGACAGTGTCGGCATTTTCACTTTGGATCGGCGACTAGCCCAGAGCACAACTGACGACATCTTTTAGACGGATGATAGTACATGATGCATCTGAGATTTCCTCTATCCCAAAACCTAGGTATCGAGATGAGGTCCCATCATATATATAACGATCGTTTCCGCCCTCTACTTTATCGAGCTGGGACTAATTTTCTAACACTCCCCTTCACGTGCAGGCCAATCTTTTATGGTCTTTGTCACGTGGATGATAGTTGTGTGGGGACCACACCTGGCAGGTGAGTACATGTACGGTTAGGCTCTGATACCATGTGAGATTTTCTTTGTCCCAAAACCCAAGTATTGAGATGAGGTCCCATCATACATATAAGGATCGTTTCCGTCCTCTACTTTCCCGAGGTGGGACTAATCTTCCAACAATGCAAGATGAGCATAGTAGAAATGACAATGTTGAGCGGATTTATGTAAAACTAGGAAATAATACGTTAGGGTTAACAATAAGTGCGTTAAGGAAGCCTAGGGGCATGGGCGGATCCATGAGTTGGCTCCGCCGGGCTATAGCCCGGCCGAGTTTTCGAAAAAAACATGTAATGTCCCGCCAACTCCAGCTTAAACAGTCCACCAGCCTACTCAGCAGGAGGCCCAGCCCAACCCACAACCAACCCAGAAAAAAAAAAAAATGCAACCCCTTTAACCCGTTTCATAGAAATTTAAGAGGAATGAGTTTGGATCTCCTCTAGTCGGTCGGCTCCGGTTGATGGGCCCGGTGCACATCATAGCCGCATGTAGTCGGGCTAGAGTACGATTCACTTCGCCTGACATCGTGCGGCTGTGATGTGCACGGGCCCAACGACCGGGCCCGACCGACTGGAGGAAATCCGAACTCGAGAGGAATACGCGACGTGGGACCCTAGCCCTAAATCGCAATAAAAATCAAAAAATTTGATCCTCTCTCTCTCTCTCTCTCTCTCTCTCCTTGTGGTGGCAAGGAGGAGCTGTAGCAGGCGTGGAGGCTAGAGTGAGGAGGGGCATCCCACTCGGAGAGGAACCCCAACATCCCGGACTCCCGACCAATTCCTCGCTTCCCCCCTTTTTTTTATTGATCTATTTGAACCATTCATCACCACCCTCCCACGGGCCACCTATCTACCTTTGTCGTTGTAGTCAGTGGTGGTCTGGTTGCCGGCGATTGGCTTCAGGGAGGAGCCCCACTTCCCGACCCTCCCATAAGCACCGAGGAGCGCATTCCCTCCCTCGCATGAATCGCACGCTATCCTCAATCTTATAGTCAAGGACGAAGTGTGCGGGTTTTATTTTTCGTTCGAATTTCTAAATCTCTAATCCATTGATTTATCTACTTTTTATGTTGTTGAATTGGTTAGGGACCTTAGGGTTTTTATTGATTTTGGCTTGTTTGTTTGTGAAGAAGAAGAGTTTTGTTATGTTTAATAATTTGATTAGTTGTTGCCAGCTATAATAAAAAATTAGTTTAACTTTAGCCCAGTTCAAAAAAAATTCCTGGCTACGCCCCTGCCTAGTAGTGACATTACTTGAGGACATAGTTGGGAAAGCCTAGGTTGGAAATGACCGGTGCAAGGAGGTGTATCTTCATAGTGAAGGTTTATAGAAGGGGAGAGTCGGTCACTATGGAAGACCCAATGACAATAGTAAAGAGGGATATGAAGACACTATCATATAGGAGGCCTTGGCCTTGGATACGAATCGATGGCAAAGTAGGATTCTTAAATCTGAACTAAATGGTGGCATATGGCATGATGTCTCTTAATCTGTATATATGTGCAGGTTTATATAAAAGACAACGGTTTACTAATATCATGCCCTCATTGCATTTCAATGTTGTACAACATGTATCTTGTCCTATACCATATGGATCTTGGAGAGGAATTTGAAGCCTTCTTCACCCAAGTTTTTTATCACTAATTAATTTATCAACGTTTGGCAACTATGCTAATAACTAATACTCGCTCTTTAACTTTTTGTTTTATGTTCAATGAAGACGATCGTTATTGAAAAAATCTGCACTATTTGTAGACAACCAAAGTTTGCTTACATAATTGATGTGATCTGCTTGGGTTCAAGTCCACCAGGCCGAGCCCAAGCAAGCCCATCAGACTGGCCTATGGATTTGATGGATAAGCTCAAATACATGCAGATTTGATTTGTGTAGGATTCAAATTATGGTTAGTATCTATTTGAATTTATTAGGATAGATTTGATTTGATCTTGTTTGGGAAGCCCATTTAAAGGCCACCATTTGATTAGATTTGATTTTTTACTAATTTTTATAGATTGATGATTCAAAGTTATGAGACTTTGTTACTCATCTCAACATTTGTATGCAATTTTGAAAGGCACGTTCTATATACCCACTTGGCACCTGCATTTTTTCAGCACAACCTTTGTTTTTTTGTAATGGCACCCCCAATAATCCGTGTCCTCATCCTTAAACTCCATCCATCCAAGCCCCATCCCCATCTGTCTATGCCGTTGTCACCTCGTTGCTGCTCCCAGCCTCCTCTGTTGCTTTCCTTCCTCCTCCCACCTCCGTCTTCCCTGTCCAAAACCGAAGTCACACCAGGCCACCAACACTTTTTCTGGGTTAGAGTTTTGATGCGGGGACGGCGGAAGAAGAAGAAAGAGGAGGAAGGAGGGCGTTGGGAGAGGTGCGCGTGCTCCCGGGGTGGGGGGGGGGTTTCGGTGGATGAGGTTTGTTGGAGGTTTGGGATAAGGGTAATTTGGGGATTACAAATAACTAAAAAATGAGGGGTGCCAAGCTGAAACCAGTGGGTGCATATAGAACACCCATTTTGCTCATATATGCGTTCTTCTTGTATGTTGTTCGCCCATTTTGAATTGTGGATTACAAGTGATCTCATACATGCTTTCTTGTATGCTGTTTGTTGGTCAGTATCTTAGAGAACTGCTTCTCAGATAGTCTTCTTCACAAGTAGATTTAGTGTGTGTGTGTCCATGCTTGCTTGTGTGTTTTGGATTTTATTCAAAGTATGCTTATGATGAATTCTGAATAAGAACAGTAGTTGTTTCCTTTCTTTTTCATAGGACTGATGGCATTGGGCTCTCAGCACCTCAAGTGGGAGTCAATGTTCAACTTATGGTATTTAATCCTGCTGGTGAACGAGGTGAAGGAGAGGAAATTGTCATTGTAAACCCAATAGTGTATAAAGTCTCAAAGAAGATTCTACTTTACAATGAGGGTTGCTTATCATTTCCAGGAATCCATGCCGATGTAGAGGTGAGAATCGATAAGTTGGTGTTTATATCTTTCATTATATTTCAATTGTTAACTCTATGCACTTGACCATTTAGCGGCCTTGAAATGGTCTAGGTGCATCACAATACCTAAATTCATAACTTTATAGATATCTTTTAAAATCTTAAAATGCTGTAGAAATCTGAAGAATCTTTGCAGTGGTCGTTTCCATGTAATGTTTTTCTATATGCTGATTTGATGGTTAACCTGGTGTTTGATGTGTACTGTAGGACTCTGTAACTATTTGAATATTATAACATATGATGGGTTCATATATTTGGATTTTCGCCGAAAGGTCATTAAGTTGTCATGAAATCCTGCTCAATCCTTTGATAGAGCCTTCGCATAGTGTTTTGTTCCATCACTGACCTCATCTTAATGAGATGTGGCTTTGTCACCTCTTGTGTTCCCCTTCACTCTTTCTTATCCTTAGTCCCCTCTAAATGTCGACTGACATACAACAAGTTTATTGGCACAAGCCATGGGAGAGTTAATGGAGGGTTTAAAATTGTTCGACATACTACAAGTTTATTGGCACAAGCCATGGGAGAGTTAATGGAGGGTTTAGAATTGTTCGTAAAATTTTGATCCTTTTATGAAGCCTTCTTGCAGAGCCGTATTCTATTGGCAACTCTATCTTGATGGGTCCATAAGTTCTGGTTGTTTTATGCTAATTCGGTTGTTGATATTGGTTTTTTATTTCTATTATGGGTATTTTCTGTCTATTTCGATAGTATTTCCCTGTAACTGGCGTAAGGTTCCTGTTATAACGAGGGGCATATTGGTCATTTTATCCTCAGAGACGATCACCCTATCTATAAAAATGGTATCCATGGCCTGGTTGAGTAAGATTTATGGAAATAATTGGCATGAAATATACAGATGAGTGAAGGAAGAGAGGCTCTGTTAGGGCACACAATCATGCTGTTTGTTGTTTCTTGTACAATCCTTTTATGGAGCCTCTTGTATTATTGTTCTATAGCCTATCATATGATTCATATCTTGATCAGACAAGACTTAGTTGTTGTGTGCTAATTTCATGGTTAACATTGGTGTTTGATTTGTAGATGTGCTTGTTTGGATACTATTTCCATGCAATGAGCTCATATATTTGACCCAAAAGAATCTTAACTAGTCAGTACAATGGCAGTCACTAATCAGGTGTAGAGTGGTCATGTTACCCATATAAGTGGTCGCCCCCCCTATTCGTATAGAAAAGTGGATGTGTGGCCTAGGGACATGATTGTCTGCCCTATTTCATTATCTCTTCAGTCTGCATATTCCATGCTAGTCATTTCCCTTGTTTTTTCCCCTCTAAGATGCTGTTATATAATTTGATACTTGTTGGGCATCAGATATTTGTTGGATTGATGTCTCTCTTAAAAAGATCATAGAGTTAGGCTGAACACTTGGTATGAGACTCATTGTATAATTTGTATTAGATCATCAGTGAGGGTACTCCAATTGCATATCCCTCCTTGTTGTCCCCCCACCATATTTTTATTTAGTAGTAAGAAATATGCGAATATCTGTTCTGCAATCCTTCTTTACATTTTTTTTTTTTGGGAGATACATGGTTTCCATTTAGAATTCTTGGTTGTTGAAGACCTCTTCAATGTAAGGCTTCCATGAAGAAGTGATTCTGCCCCATAGGTGCTAGATGATGAAAATGCTTGTCAAAAGTGCTTTAAGGAGAAGTGTTTGTATTTTCCCTTTCACTTCATCACTGAAGTGTTTGATGTTGCCCTCTATAATTATTTTGCGAGGCTCCTGTTATAGTGCAGATCAACACCTTTGATGGTATTTGATAAACATGATTATTTTGTAACTTTTGTTCATTAATTTCTGCATTTGTAGATCTACAGGTGGCGGCAGGGAGGATTCTGTTGGGGCCTATGGGCACCTAGACGTGAACCAGAGTGGAATCAAGTGTACCCATACTTGATCGCTGGCAAAATAACACATCTGAAACGGTTTTGAACCTAATGTTTGAGTTCGGGTTTCGGATGGTTGTCAGTTCTTGGTTGGGTAACGGATTGCAACACGGGGCCATGGCTTTGTCGGCATAGTAAAACACCAAAGTGAGACATTGATGGCACACACTGAGAAAGAGAGGCATAGAGGGGGTCATGGGCAGTGGTTGTAACTTGTAACAACGAAGATATGCTTTTGGTGTAGTTCTTTGAGAGAGAAGGAAGGGAGAGCTTGACATGGTGGCCTTCCGTCGCCAGATTGCAACAATAAGCATTGACTAAGGTTGCAGACACAACAATTATGGTGAGGGATTGTGGTGCTTGTGGCACAAAACGAGAGAGGGAGGTATAGAGGGATCATGGGCGATGGTGATTGCTTGGTAGATCGATGGTGGTTGGTTGAGAGAGAGAGAGAGAGAGAGAGAGAGAGAGAGAGAGAGAGATGGCCTCACCCAACACCCAAGGTTGACCTGATTGGAAGCAACCATTGATAAAGTGGGAGAGGGATTGGTTTGGGGTTGGGCTATGGCGGAGGAGATAACCCAATATTTCTCCCCTAATGATATGGCACTAGAAAGTAAAACTGTAAAACAATTGGGAAATACCCCATAATAATATGATATATATTTTATAATAGAATAACAGATATACATGATAATATGATATATATTTTATAATAGAATAACATATATACATGTGGTAGATGTACTAGTTAACCACGAGTCATCAGGTAATTTGGTACGAACCTATGTATACTAGAAACCGAACCTTTAAGGTTTCTAGTGTTATTCTGGGATCTGAATCCAACCAAATTAATTAGCGTGCTTAGTTTTTATATCAATCCTGAGACCCGGTTGGACTATAGGGCTATCGGCCACCATTGCCACCCCAGGTGGGCTAATATTTACTTTTTGATGTAGTAAGAATGTCTATTACCTCCATAAAATTGAATAAGGAGAACTATATGTCATCATGTACTATTGCCAAAGTATATCTAAGGCAGAAGAGAACTAGAAACCATTGTATTCTCCCATTGAGGATGTTTTCAGAGATGAATATTGGCAATGAGAAGATGCCCGAAGATTTGGTTCTGGAATAACATGGACCCACTGAATAGCTCCAACATGATGCTCCTTAAATCCTCAAAGGAGATATATGATGCACTGAAAATGACACATCAGATAAAATCTATGAAAGATATTCTCTTTGATTTCATGATTCTTTCTATTCAACAAGGAGACTAGACAATCTCTTTGATAAGCTGAATTTTATTTGCCACTTATTATTGATATTGAAACCTGAAGAAGGATCTTTTAGAGTTTATCATTGTGTAAATTCCTCAAATTTCATATTAAGGTATGGAAGAGTACGGGTATCCCGATTATTGGGAAATGCATTCTCAAAATAAGGTATATTTAAATGCACGAAGTCTTTACAACTAGAAGTGTACAAAGCAATATTGAGGAAATATCTGCTATTATAACCGCAGGTAGTAAAATTTAGATTGCCTCAAGCGGCTTGTAAAGTAGTGGAAGAGGTGGAAGTCAGGACTCAAGTGGTGGTCATGGATGTGGTCTGAGGGAACAAAAGAGTTGCCTCAGGGGGCTTGCATGAGTTGCCTCCAAGTTCTTGCCTCACCCATATCAAACTTTTCACATCCAAATCTAGGTCTTTTCACCACCGTCGAGGAATGTGCTTGTCATGCTTGAATCATGATATCTGCCAAAGAGCTTAGCTCAAGTTCTTATACCAAACAGTGGGGGATGTGTAAAATGTTTGGACACAAAAACTGAGTTAAGAGGGGAAATTCCGTTATTGTTGCTAAATACCCAATTTGATGGCGAGTAGATTGGAGTAAGCCTCCACCCAAATAATATTAACTCAAGGAAATCAAACTTCCTAAATTTATTTGCCACATGACATAACCAAGAGTGACAAGCCGGAAGACCCCATTAGCACCTTTCAACTAATGGCACGCCCATTCAAGTGTTCAACAATTAGCATGGCACTATGTTATGCTTGTTAAAAGCCCTCAAAATACTAAGCAACGGATCTGAAATAAAAAGCTATTTTAAGTCCAATACAACCACCTTTCGAAAGAGAAAAATGGTTTGCCATTCACCAACTACTCCCTATTAGAATTCCAAGTTGACTTCTTGATATTAGGAAATGACTATTCATTAGAGAGGGTCCCACGTGAGACCAGTGCAGTCAAGGTGGCTAGGCGGTGCCTAGGCGTCTATGAAGCATGGATACAGATACGAACACGGGTACGTATACAGGACACGATAAATCCTGAAAAAGTAGGGCACGGATATGGCAAGGATACGCCATATATATATAATTTGATGGGATGCATATATGATTAGAATAGTAGAAAATTTATACCCCTAGTCTAGATATCCTTTACATATGAAAATGAGTTGACTTCAGGGGGTACCAAAGTCGTAGGAGTAGGCAGAGCACCCTAACTTCATCGTCAGAGAGGTTAAGCATCATCGTCATCTTGGGGGGGGGGGGGGAGGTTTAGGCAGGTAGAGTGTCAAAGGAGTAGAGGATGGGGGTATAAGAGGATCGGGGGCCTCATGGGCTATAAGTGAAACTAGGTTCAGTTATAACATTTGAATCTCGCCTATTTTTAAGTGAAACCGACCCAAAAATAAACAAAAAAATGATCCTGTATTTGAGCCGTATCCCCGCCGTATCTAATATTTTTGTTTTGATTTTTTTAATTTGGATATTCCTCAGCCGTATCCGATACTTATCTAGCTGTATCTGTGTTCGATACGTATTCGATACGGACACACGATCCGTGCTTCCTAGCTAGGCGTTTTGGTCTGTCTAGACGAAGCGGTGCCTAAGCGACGCTTAGGGTGTGTGTGTGTGTATGTGTGTGTGTGTGTGTGTGTATATATATATATATATATATATATATATATATATATATATATATATATATATATATTATAGATTTGATCACCTGCGGGACGTCCCAGACGGGATAAAATGCGCGACACACGTGGGCCGTCCGATCGGATCGAATCTGACGAATGAGATTCATTCCAATCAAATCCCGCTCTGTTACTGTGGCGGCCACAAAAATAACGCGTTTTTGGCCCGAATGAATCCCATCCGTTGGATCATCCCGATCAGACGGCCCAAAAACATGTCGTTACTGTAGCCGCTACAGTAATAGCGAAAATATTTTGAACCGTCCGATCGGATGAATCCAACGGATGTGATTCATTCTTCAGTCCGGGTGAATCCCATCCGTTGGATTATCCCGATCGGACGGCCCAAAAACATTTTCGATGTTACTGTAGCGTCTACAGTAACGACATGTTTTTGGGCCGTCCGATCGGGATGATCCAACGGATGGGATTCATCCGGACCAAAAACGCGCTGTTACTGTGCAAGGTTGTCATATCGTGTATCGTATCATGTAACGTTTTTCCTATTTTATGTATCGTGTATCGTATCGTATCGTGTATCGTAAGATACGGTTAAATTTATATTATTATTATATATATAATAAATATAGAAAATACATACTAGAATATTAAATATAAAAAGTCAAGTAGAAGAGTAAGACATTCCGTATAATTTCACATCAAACATAACATTGGCCTATACAAAAAATATGATGTATATATTTCTATAAAAAAGAAATCATATATAAGTATTATCTATGATCTATCAATATATTGTTCTCAAAATATTCGAATAGTTAATGAAGACAAAACAAAAACTCAAAAAGTAGGAAGGTCTTATTTTGCAATCTCCACCACATCTACATCATCAATTTGATTATCACCAATAGATAATTTATCACCATTTGCTTCTTTATCTTCCTCTAATGTCTCTTACACCCTTTATTCATATTCATTTTCATCCTCATTGTCTTATTCAAAGTCATTTACTTCTTTCCTTTAGCCTTCCTTTATGAACATAGATACATTAGCCCTCTACTAAGAAGTACCACATATATATATATATATATATATATATATATATATATATATATATATATATATATATATATATATATATATATATATATATATAGGTAGAAATAGGTAGAAATGGAATCCTATAACTATTGAAATTAGCAAAGTTGTAGATATTTGGTGCTCCAAACTCTAGAAAATTTTTAAAAACAAATGGCATTGGGCTCCGACAACTCTAGAGAAAGATTTGTAAAACATCTATAAACTTCTAAAAAAAAATTAGTATCACTTCACTCTAGGTTAGAAAATATTTCTAAATATTTTTTTAACTCTAAGAGACCTATATAATCCTTTGGGAAATTAAGAGAAAAAAAATCATTTTAAAAGTTTCAAAAAAAAAAAAACATGTTTTCACCGTATCGGACCGTATCGTATCGTAGCATATCGTATCGTGTATCGTACGATACAGAAGAAAAACGATACGCAAACACGATACGTATCGTTTTTCTCTTGTATCGTATCGTATCGTACAATACGTATCGTGTATCGTACGATACTAACAACAGAGACTGTGGCCGCCACAGTAACAGAGCGGGATTTGGTCGGAATGAATCTCATTCGTCGGATTCGATCCGATCGGATGGTCCACGTGTGTCGTGCATTTTATCCCGTTCGGGACGTCCTACAGGTGATCAAAATATTATATATATATATATATATATATATATATATATATATATATATATATATATATATATATATATATATGTGTGTGTGTGTGTGTGTGTGTGTGTGTGTGTGTGTGTGTGTGTGTGTGTGTTCTTACTATATGATTTTATGTTTCTTATTCTTCATGCCTACAAAAATTTAGTAAAGAATATAAAATGATATTTTTTTAAGTGTTCGAGAGGATGGAATTAACACGGATCAAAACAAAAGTTGTCAATGTAAGCAAGAAACAATACATTAAAATCATCGTCACCATTTCCATGGAGGTCTATTTCATTTGAAACACGACTCTTATAAGAATCACCACAAACTTCAACATATTATTGTGCTTGTTGTTGTGTGGTTCTTCCTCCTTTTTGTGTTCGCCCGTCATTGTTTCCACTAGCCTCAAGGACAAGATATCAAGTTAACCATCATCATGAAGACGGACCCGAGTGGCTGCATTTTTCCAACAAAAGTTGCCCCTAAAAAACAGAAAAACTATCCAGGCACGCTAGGCGGGCCGCCTAGGAAACATTACCCGCCTACCTAGGCGTTGCCTTGACTACATTGCATGAGACCACATTAATCCCTAATATGAGATGTATGATTTACTGGCATTGCATTCATTGCACTAGTTCTACCCCGGCTTTAGTTCATCGTTACATTAATGGGCAACTTGCTGTGAACTCACATCTTTATCTTCTATTGTATCTTGTCATTCTTTAATTTGCGTTCTACTGTTTTGGTAGTCCTTTTTATTTGTACTCACCTTAATTTCGAGTAATAATTCGTTCATCATAATTTTAAACTAATTTATCTTACAGTGCCTATTAAACTTTCATACTTCTATTTGGTGTTTGCAGTTCTGGGTCTCTTTTGCTTAATGCACAAGCTTATTGAAGTGGACTTTATACAAAATACCTCAGCATCTTAGGGTCCAATTTTGTGATATTAGCATTCAAAAACTATAGACCACCTAAACTCAGTTAGTGTTGTATTTCGTATGTTAAATCACCTTTAGTTTCATTTGGAGACTATCCATGCCAATGAAGCAAGTTTTAGCCTGATATTCAAATGCTTGTTTCTTCCTGTAGAGGCCAGCATCTGTCAAGGTTGATGCTCGAGATATATCAGGAGGAAAGTTTAGAGTTAATTTGTCCGGTCTTCCTGCACGGGTTTTCCAGCATGAATTTGATCATTTGCAGGTTTTTAACTCTGTCAGATGCTCACTCTCAATTCTTGTCTATTTGCTTATTTATATCAAAATAAACTTTTAAATTCTTTTTTTTCCCCAAAGAAAAGGTTATTCGGGACCTGAAAGTGTGAACCTGCCTTTTTGTATCTTATTTTCATGTGAAGTTCAAGGAACAAAACCTCGGAAAATATGGTGAAATATCACGAATTTATTCAAAGTTAAATCAATTTTTTGCATAAATATTCAACATTAAATATTGGAAATATCACTATATATTGGAAAGTATCGTGAGATATTGCTAAATACTGTGAACTATTACGGAAAATGCCAGTGTCGATATATTGGCCAAAATCTATTTTGAACATTGGCACTGTAGGGGTATTATAAGATTGTATTGATTTGTTTATCTCAATTTTGAAGCACTTTCTATAATGCTCACTAGACCATGTAGCCTAAAGAGTGTTTTTTCAATTTTTTCTTTACATTTTTGCTATGTTTAGTTTCAGGGTTTGAGAAAATTTTTCACATCTAAGAATTAGGAACACACTTTTCATTCTAACCATGAGAGGATTCTAAGGTAACATTTAATTCGATGGCGGAGACAAATTAAGAGAAAAATAGATAATGCGAATAACTTTGGAAATTCATCTTAAGAAGAAAAATTCACTATACAAAAATATAATATCATTCATTATTTTCATAAATATGACATCAAACTGGTAAGTGTGGGTGGTGATACATATAAAGCCACTTATGCAAATCCAGATTAACTACATTACTAGCCACTAAAATCACCTGCTAGGATCGTTTATTAAAGATTTTGATCCTACCTAAATATTAATAGATCTTTTCCTCTATGACTCGATTTCCTAGTCCAGTTCGACCACAAAATATTTAACTTACAAGTTAGAAATAACCGAAGTTGTGGGTCTTGAGGTTGGCTTTGGAGGTACTTTCATGCCTAAAACTAACATGAGCATGTCAAGTTATGCCTCCAGAATGGCAGTTTACCTTTTTTTAATATGAAAATTGTCTCCTAAACATAGTCACCAAGTTCGGGTTCGGCAATAAGTCGGCGAGGGTAAAACTCGGGAAAGTTCGGCGAAAATTGGAAGTTAGAAAAAAAAAAACGAGTAAAAGTCGGGAAAAAAAAAAGGGTTTGGGTTTTAATTGGCGATGGTGAAATTTGAAAAAATTCGGCAAGTTCAGGGCCTTCGAAAGTCAAGTTTTTAGCCTAAATTTAAGCAACTAAGACAATTCTGAATGTGATTTGCATAAAGATAATAAGACAACAAGAACAAATCAACGAAGTTACTAACAAATACAAGTAAGCAACAAAGCAACTACCCAACAAAGTAACATACTAAGTTACTAACATCTATAAAAGATCAACTAAGGATCCATCATGTCGTCGAGAGCATCCAATCCCAAACATGCATCCTGCCTTGCTTCATTATTTTCATCCTCTGCGAATTCACTGTCATTAGTCTCATCATCAGAAGAAGGTTGAACTTCTTCGAGATCGGCTTCCCTCTCCATATCCTCGAAACACAATAAGTTCTCCACATTGATCGACTTTGAATCATTGGCTTCTTTATCTTTGGTTGTCTTCATGAAATGCAAGTTCATTCGGACGAAAACCAGGTCATATAGTTTCTTGGGTTCTAATCGGTTCCTTTTCTTTGTGTGCGATATCGAAAGCACTCTAGTTCCTTTCGGATACCGAACTACTACATGGTTGGCTATTCAATTTGATTGCCAACCGTTGAAGAGTTGGAACCTCATTTTCCCACATATGCCACCAAATTGCTACATAGCACAGTGCATACTAATTAGGGGTGGCAATTCTTGACCCGACCCGCCAACCCGACCCAAAGTTAGCGGGTTTGGGTTTGGCCTAAACGGGTTCGGGTCATAAACGGGTCGATCGGATTGACCCGTTTATTTAATGGGTCGGGTTCGGGTTTGTACGTATAACCCGATTGACCCGACTTGACCCGTTTAACAAATGGGTCGTGTCAACCTGACCAGACCCGAGCCAACCCGATCAAACCCGGCCCAATCCGACTTGTCTTGACCCAACCTGACAGGTTTACACGGGTTCTGTTGACCCAACCCGAGCCAACCCGACCCGACACGACCCGACCCGTTTAGTAAACGGGTTAAACGGGTCAGGTCGGGTCAACCCGTTTATTAGGCGGATCGGGTTTGGGTTTAAGTTTTTGACTCGTTTATTAAACGGGTCGGGTTCGGGTTGGGTGTTTTGCCCTTATACATATGTCTCAACCCGACCCGACCCGACCCATTGCCACCCCTAATACTAATACAAAAATCCCAATTATCAAATCATAAGAACAACCAAGTAACAAATTAATCAAACTTTAAAAACTATAGTAAAAATAAATAAATACCCACTTAGATGCTATATGCTCAAGAACTTGATTGCCAACGGTTCAACTATCTTTGGTGGTAGATTTTGATCTCGGCAAGAAAAACTTTTCTCGCGTCGGGTCGTGGCATCATCTTTTGTAAAATCTTCTCAAATCCGTTTTTTTACCTTCTCTATCTGTTTTCACCAATTTGGAAATGAACAAGATAGGATTGAGAAAATTGGCAACGACATGTAGAGGGCTATGTAATGTCTTGTTCCATCTCTTATCAATGATTTTTCAATAAGGCATATACTTCTCATCATCATCTTTGTAAACTTTCTTCATTGTTTCTTTTTGCACGATCTATGCGTTCATGTAAATAGCCCATTGTGGAACCATCACCATCAACCATCCTCAGCACCCTCACTAAAGGCTCAATGCTAAGGTTCTAAAAAGCGGTAGGCGCTAGTCGGGCGGTGGGGGGCCGCCTAGCGCCTAGGCGTTTTGCATTTTTTAAAAATTATTTTAATTATTATTTTGATATTATATAATATATATATGTTTAAAAATTAATATAAGTTCAAGATTATCCCAAACCATTATTTTAAAGAACAAGTATATAACCATAATTCAAGATTGAGTGATTAACAAGAACAAAAACAAACATGGTCCGTCGGGTCAGCCTCAGCCCGCCTGGTCCGCCTGATCCCGCCTGGCCAGCCTAGACCGTCTAGGCCGCCTTGTCCTGCCTAGCTCTGCCTGGGAGCTTGACCGCTTTTCTGGAGCGCCTAGGACCTAGGCGAGACGATGGGGGGGCACCTAGCGCCTAGGCGGCCGCCTGGGTTGTTTTTTAGAACACTGCTCAACGCTACATATTATCTCATTTCTAATTAACCAAAATCCACTATCTTGGATTGTCATTTGCATATCTATACCTTGTTCAATCTTGCTTTGGGGAAGGGACCTCCAATCGTTCGACGCGACCATGAATCAAAGTGCTTGTTCTTCTTCTATGATTGATTGACAACTTTGGAATTCGATTGCAAATCTAGTTGAACCCGGCCTTTTCAGTTCTCTACCATTAGTATGCAACCTCATCAAATCCAAAACATGTTGATATTTGTAACAGAACATCACGACCTTTCTTGCAGACGCTAGAATAGGTTTCACTTGAGGCAATTCATCTATCTCCTCCAAAATAAGATTAAAAAAATGTGTCGTACATGAAGTCTTGAAGATATGTGCTTATCTCTCTTCGATGATAACTCCCACATGCCACAATTGGAAGCATTATCGGACATCACTTGCACAACATTGTTCGAACCCACCAAGATTGGATCGGTTTGGGTTTTGCCTAAATAGGTTGGATTCAAACAGATGCACACCCCTACTGTGCATTAGAATTCCTTTACAAGTTGTCCATCCCTACCCTTCAAACTTTGTTAGCCTTTGTCTATTAGAAAATCTTAGTATCAATCAAAGTTTAAAGTTTCGTCCGAAACAGAACCGGATCAGACGGATCGGATCGGTTTCGGTTGGGTCCGGTCCCGAATTTGTCGGGTTTCGGCTAATAGCTTTGGATCGGAGGGAATCGGAGCAGATCGGCATAGGATCGAGCGAAACCGTACGGTTTTGGACGTAAACAAAGAAAAAAAGAAAAAGGGGGGAGGAAGATGATCTGTAGCTCCGCCGTCGTTTCCTTGCCGGTGCTGTCTCACCAGTTCTGCCGCCATCGTCTTGCTGGTGCAGCCGTTGTCGAAGCCAAGTGTTCCCCCTCCCCTGTCTCTCTCTCTCTCTTCCCCCCCCTCCCCGCGCGCGCTCAAACCTTAACCCAAGCAAAGCCCTATTGGTTTTTTTTTTTTTGGATCGACTGTCAGGCTCTCTTATAACCCCTTACTTTATAGGATAAATTACACTTTCCCCCCTGAAGTTTAGCTAAAAAACACTTAACCCCCCTATAGTTTATTTTGTTCCAAATTGATCCCTAAAGTTTGAAATGTTAGCACAAAACCCCTTTTGTCAACTACTTAATCCTCATTTGGAAATTTTATCTGATCAAAACTGAATTGAAGGGGCAAAATGTAGTTTTTAAACAACAGTGGGGTTAACTGTTTTTGATCTAAACTTGGTGTGGGGGGGGGGGGGGGGGGGGGTTGCAAAGTGTAAATTACCCTACTTTATAAGTTATAAATTATATAACTTATAACTTATATTCATAACTTTTATAAGTTATAAATATATGTCTATACTATATAATATTATATACATTCAAATAATTTGAAAAGACCCCCAAAAAAATTCAGAAAAATACAAAAAAAAATATTGAAAATTATAAAATAAATGTAGAAAATTATTAAAAATAAGAAATAAACCATATAATATTAATAAAATAAAAAAAATTATTTATAAGAAAATTATTACTAAATGACCGATTAACCTTTCTTTTGGAACTATCTTAAAATAAATTAGTTGAATTAGTTTCCTCTGCTAATTGTCAAAAGTTGTCTAATTTGCCAATATGTAGCTTCATCAGATTCCTTGTATCTCGAACAAACAACTTCTGCTTATTTATACCTATTTGGCCATTATTTTAGCCCCTTGATGCCTTCATGCTCTATTGATGCGGTATTGTGCTTGAAAGATGAAATTTGTTTCACAAGGTCTTTTTTGATCCATTAAACCATTTTTTGAAACCTATAAAGAAAAGTCTTTTTTATATTCCATCTTAAAGTTATACAATTTTGGTGAGTATTGGAGGTTATTTTAGTTCAACTACATTTGCACTTTTGTATGTTGCATCTACTCTACTTCATCAGAGTTTTTGTAAGGTAGCTAATTATATGATTTACAAGCAAGTTTTTTATTCCACAGGGAACTCTTTTCTTTGATAGGATGACTGAAGGTGTACTCAAAAGCATTCGTTTGGATCTAATAGTAAGTAGAACATACTGACTTTCATATATTCTGATTTCAAATTGTGCTTATAACTATTATTCGTATATGAGTGATTTTCTTTTGAATGATAGTTCTTTCTAGGAGGCATCAAGATTTTTTTTTTTACATTCATTTTATATGCAGATTCACTATATATTTTAACTTAAATATCTAACCTGAAAATACTTTGAAATATGCATATTTTCCGTGACTTCACAATTGTCTCATCCCTCGGTGTTTTGAGGCAATCTCAAGCCTCAAAATCAACTATGTGAAATGTAAAGCTAGGGGAACTAATGTATTCAATGATACAAAAAACATGTAGGGACTGCCGCTTATAGTAATTTTGGGTTGTGAAGAAGACTATCCATTTTACAAGGATGCAATTTAATAAATGTATGAAGAAGGGTGCATAAACATAACCTTCAAGCGTTGTCTCATCTATTTGGGTCGACTTAATGATTCCTTATTTGTCAATCCTTTTTGTGAAAAGCTATCTCCATTGTTACTTCAATATTTTCCATATTTTTCTAATATTTCGTTAATGTTATTTTAGGTCTTCTGTTCCTCGTTCTTGACCCCTCCAAAATAATCTGTAACTTCCTTATTGTGGCCATGTCTACTCCGAGCTCTACATGCACATGCCATCTTAATCTATTCTCCATCATCTTGGCATAACTGGTGCAGCTCCTATATTGCCGCTATAAACTCATTCCTCATCCTATCTCTCCTACTTTTGCCCACTACCACAATATCATCATTTTTATCACGATCATCTTGCACACTTGATTGTGGTACTCTATCATAAGCCTTTTCTCTATAAGTCTAAAAACCATGTGAACATTCTTTCTCTTCTCCCAATCTTTCCATTTGTTGACTCGGAACATATTGATATGGGTTTCCTGTAAGAACAAAGATCTAGACATCTAGAGAATTATTTGCATATTCAAACTTCATGTGCTCCTATGCAAAGGATATTTGTCTCCTTGATTGATTAGGGGGAACATTGAGCCCCATTTGTTTTTTCCAATTATTGAAGGAATACTATACTATAGTCAAACTAACTATGATGGTTTCTCATTTGGGTACGATCCCCCCCCCCTCTTCTCTGTGTGTGTGTGTGCGCGCGCGCGTGCTTGCATGTGCATTGGGTTGGGAGATGGGGGTTCTGGAGGTAAGTTCCAACACATGGTTTCAGGGTCTGTTGAATGGTGACAGCTAATGTTAAGTAGGTAGCGCATCTCTTGCATGTTTGTACTACTATTGAATCAATACCAATGACAATTGGAAGTGAGGGCTGATGCGGTGAACATTACTAAATGGGCCTTTCAAGCGGTGAAGCATGAAACCCATTTTTGTTGTCTAAAGCAAGGCTAATTCTACTACGTGATTGAGTTATGAACTTATAATCTGTGTTAGATGATGCATTAATGTTAGCAGATGTTTTCATTCAGTGGGTGAAAAGAGATGGTTTGCCTGTTTTCGATCAGTGAGTAGGAAGAGATGGTTTGCTTTGACTGTCATTATTTTGTACTATGATCAGTGAATTCGCTACTTCCCATCTCTCTACTGTGTACATATGTACTCGTACGTATATACATCCATCCTTGCATGTGTACATACACATATATGCACTTCTCTCGCTCTCTCTCTCTCTCTCTCTCTCTCTCTCTATATATATATATATATATATATATATATATATATATATATATATATATATATATATATATAGAGAGAGAGAGAGAGAGAGAGAGAGAGAGAGAGAGAGAGATGCTACAGTGAGCTATGAGCTATGGGAGGAGAAAGTGAGCAACAATCGAATTGCCAACCTATAAGTTTCGGAATTTGTTGAAAATTGGTGTGTTGTCTAGCGTAAGATGATCATCCTCGTCAATTTTCAACAAATTCCAAAACTTCTAGGGTCACTATCCTTGTAGATTATTGGACTGCTGTGATGGTGTTTTTTTAATTATGCAGAATAATATATGTTTTCTTGTTCCTGTGAAATTTCACTTTTGACAACAGGCTTTAGAAGAAAAATATGTGAAAAGAACTGGGCTGCCAAGCCCTGAAAGGATTGATAACTATAAAAGAAGAAAGGAGGTTGGTGGCTTTGCTAGAGCATCTGCATGTAGGGTTTCACTGCCAAGTCTGATATTACAGATTTAGTTATCTAGTCATCTGCGATTGTATTAACTACCATATTTTGTTTCTATTCCGACAGGATGCCTAACATGTTCCCCTGTATGTGGTGTCAGAGGCCCAGAGCTTACAGATGAGCACTGTCAGGTTGCCGTGACGACTGTGTCAGTAACCATAAACCGTCAATCCACAAGGTGGCTGCTTGATCTAGTAGGTTGTCCTTGCTGTAAACAATTTTGTGGGTCACGGCTATCGATGCATGCTATATACAATTAGTACAAAATACATTAGAAATACTTGTGTCATTGGATTTTCCATGTGAATAGTGGCAAACAAGATGTTTGTTCTTTTTGATTTCCTGTCTGAATAATTTCACTTTAACTGAACTCCTAATATAGCTAAGCTCATAGGTACCATCATCTATGCTGATATTGCATTTTTCTCCATCTGATTTTTAATTGCGAATTAAACGCTGGAAACCGTTCTAAGACATGAATAGTTAGGCTTTCTTTATTATTAATCTACGAGGTTTCTTATGAATTATGAAGAGTTCACTTGATCTACAGACTAGAACTGCAAAAAAAAGGAATACGGTTAAACTTGCTCCATGATGTTTGATAAATTGTATCCCCCAAGTCCATCGGGCGGATATAGCAAATCTTCATTGTTTATTGTTAGAAGAATACTTCCTTGCTGTAGAGGGATATTCTCTCTTACTTACTTATCATGACTTTAGTCAAGCCAAAAGACTGGTGCTTGATGTCTGAAACTGGAGTACTTTTGGAGTCAATAGTGTCATTGGGCATAAAGGTATACAATTACAAGGGACTCAAATCCGATGACACACCAAAACCAATGGGTGCATGTTTAGCAATTTAATCAGTAAATGCCACCACACACGCACAAAGATATTGGTTGTTATACTTTCTTCAACACCTCCTTAACTTAAGGTGAACTTTAGACAAGTGTTTGCTACAAGAAACTGGCATATGCAATGGTGAAGTTTTATTGATAGAAGTTCCCAAAGTGTAGCCAAGCATATGAAGGAAGCCTAAAGCAACAGTGCTGGAATAAGGTCAAATACAGTACCAAACCTCCAAAATTCCCATAGACTGGAAGAGAATAATTAAACGAAGACGGTAATGTTCTCTATAGGAAACCATTCAAGTGATGATTAGTACAAATGTACAATAGTTGTCCTCGAGGGAAGGCCAGAAGGGCAACCGCAAATTATGTAGATGAGAAAAAGAGAGACATCAGACAAATTGGATGTATCAAGAAGTGAATCTGGTGAAAGATAACTGGTTTATGAAAATATGGCGTTAAGTGGCGAAAAAGGTTAGCTGCACTATTGACTTATTCCCTATCACAGCTAGTCTCGACATCCCATTTCCCTTGTG
This sequence comes from Chamaelirium japonicum, assembly GCA_947650365.1. NCBI lineage: Eukaryota > Viridiplantae > Streptophyta > Magnoliopsida > Liliales > Melanthiaceae > Chamaelirium > Chamaelirium japonicum. The sequence goes on along the minus strand of OX393559.1, from coordinate 25,671,963 downwards.
CTAGGAACTTGAAATGCTAGATGATGCATAGCCTTGTGTCCCTCTCCATTGCATACGCATGGATCGCCACTACTAATCCATGCTTATTCCAGGTCAGCCTGTCTTTAGGGCATCTTGCGTGGCCTTGCACTCCTCTCGTTTTTTACCTTGTCATGGTTTTTTGTGACTTGTAACTTTCCGCATTTTCTAAATTGTGATATCACCACACTCACCAACAATATACTTACCTAGGCTATGACTTTTAACTTTCCTCCTTTTTCAAAATTGTGATATCACCACACTCACCAACAATATGCGTACTCCGGTCATTGCATATATCAACCTAATAGATATCTTTTTACTGTATAATTGTAATAGGAATTTATATTTATTTAAAATCAGTTTTATTAATTATTTTGACTTTCAGTTTTTTTTTTCCTATCAGGTAATTCTAACTGAGAAATAAATTAAAAGAAGTTTTTTATCCAGAGCTATAGTAAGTCGGTGGAATGTGTGCAATGTCAAGATTGGGTTAATTTCATATTCATATTTGTAAGAGATAAATTTGTTGGATCTGCAAATTAATATGATTACTCAGGTTGTTGCATATATCAACTTAGTAGTTAGCTTTTAAAAGTAATTGTAGTAGAAATAAAGTAAAATTTTATTCATTAATACTTAAGAAAGTTGATGAAAACTAATTTCAGCCACCTGTAAAATGTACAGGATCGATCTGCACAAAATCTATTCCACTAAAACCTATCCCTTTGCCTCTGGTCTCTTGTCCTCTCCTGTCTCCTGAAAAAGATCACATAGTAATAGTGTTGTTATGTATGTATATGCTAGGAAGTACCGATACGGATACGGGGATACGGATACGAGGATACGGATACGGCGATATGTGGATTTTTGAAAAACTAGGATAAGCGGTACGGCAGGGTTACGTTTGTAATTATATATATATATATATATATATATATATATATATATATAGTAATAATTAAATATAATACTTTTTGTGCTAGAATCTGGATAGTTAATAGTTTGAAAATTAAATATGACCATACTCATCATTCAGTACATGATTTACATCCAATACAACCAAAAAATACAAAGTTAGTGTCACATTAATCCATTACAAAAAAGTAACGCTAACAACATTACGCAAGTGTCACATTAATCGTCCATAATGCTAGCAAAAAATGCTGACATTCATCATACATTATAAAATACAAAGTTAGTATCATATGCATCATCCAAAAAACAAAACATATAAATGATATTATTAAGCAAATGGTCATGTATAGAATTTAGACCCATATCTGACGTTTCGGTCGAGCTTCGATCGGATTTGGGTCGGATTTTTGGATTTTGGACTGCATTATCATCCATACGTATCCCGGCGTATCGGTCCCGTATCCTCATATCCCCGACGTATCGATCCCATATCCCCGGCGTATCGGACATTTTTTTTTGTTTTTTGAAACCCCGATACTTCCTAGCCGTATCGGATACGTATTCCGCCGTATCAGAGTATCGGGAAGTATCCGATACGGGTACGACATCTGTTTCGAAGTATTGGTGCATCCCAATGTATATGTAACTTGCATTTGAAGCATATAAGAGCTTCACCAAATCATTGAAACCCCCAAACTAGGCAATAATAGTTTCTAAGGTTCGTTTTGTTTCAACGTCGAGAAATCCTGAAATGTTTTGGCTAAATTTTGAAATCAACAGACAAGGGTCACCCTGTGCTCGTCTCTTATTAGAGCCAAGGAAGCTGAGTTGGCTTTTTTTTTTTGGGCGGTAAAAAGAATTTATTAAAGAAAACAAAGGCGATTACAGTTCACGGCTTATCTCAAGGCGAGTAAGCAGGACACAAGACCAAATAAGGCCATAGATCAGCCTAAACACTTGGCCGGCAAAGACAAGTCCACAAGTGGCCTGATCACAATCATCCTGGCCCACGGCTAAACAACAGTAGCCAAACTTGAGAGCACCGAACAGCTCCAAACACTAACTCAAGGAGGCGAAAACAAGACTCAACTCGCACCTTTGCTCCTGATCACTCGGTCAGAAGAACCCTTAGACCAAGACTCCTTTGCACGAGAAGTGGTTGAAGAAGGCTTCTCCACTGCTCGAATGGAATCCTCATACTCAGGATTCGGCACTATCAGCGTAAAGGGGCAATTGGTAATATACGGAGGTAATTTGTCCCCACCACAGCCGCAAATGGATCAGGGATTGAAGCAGGCGGTGGAATATCACTCCCCTCCCTTGGATCCCCCCTTGCTCCATCAACCCCCTCTAACTTAGAGGAGGGCAGGCTAAGAGTTACCATCCTATGAGAAGAGCGAGCTCGTTGAAGGGCTGGAAAAGCTATGAGAAGAGCGAGCTCGTTGAAGGGCTGGAAAAGCTGAGTTGGCTTTTGATCAAATATGTTATCGACCAAAGTGACTATGAGAAATAGTGTTGAGGATGAGGGTCTAGAGGAATTCACAAAAAAATTATTATATGGAAGTCCATCTGTACTAGGGAAATGAGGCTGATCAAAATTGATGGCTAAGAAAATTTGTATTGTGTTAATATTTGTTACTTAGGACTCCTTATTTGGATTAATCGGCTAACAAAGAATGAACTTGCCTAGAAACATGACTCTTTCAACTGTATAGTCGAAATTCAGCTCCTACCGGAACAAATGCCTAATACATCTCTCATACAGCATTGATGCTTATGCAGTATGTTTCTCTGTACAAATCAAGCATCGGCTGCGTCTCACATACCTTAAATACATATCTAGCTACAGTGATAACTACATCCTCCACATATAGGACATTGACATCCACCTTGGACTATACAGTCTATACATATCCATAGGGTACATCAATGACTGGACACTCACATACGGGCCCTTATGTAGAAGCAGCAATTACATACGTAACCTCGAGCAATGGTGTTGAAGGGGTCGGAAGAATCATGACGACCGCACATTAACACACACACACACACACACACACACACACACACCCCTCATCACCGAATTGGGTCGCTATCAGCACGAATCATGATCGGATTGGATCCGGTTGCTCATCGGCTTCCCTTCCTGCAAGCAGTATATCGGGGGGATGGTCAGCGTGTACAGCTCCCCAAAGGCCTTCCAGCAGAAGGGGTCATACATGTGGTATTGTTCTTGGACCGGCTCGAGCTCGATGTCGGTCAGGCTGATGTCTGAACAAGGAGAGCTGTCGCTGCATGCCAAGTGGACCGGCTTCACTGTGTAGGTGCCCCTGATGCTCTCATATGCGATGCTTGACAGCGCCACTGCAGACGTCTGGTTCTTGCAAGAGCTTCGGTCGCAGTAGAACTGGTCGATGATTATAGGCGTCTGAACCTCTGATACTCTGATGTTTAAGAACTTTATGCCTTGAACGGAGCCAGTTCCACCCTGCAATGAAGGATTTTATGATTTCTGTTCGATATGCATATTTTTGGTTATAATTGTGCTGCCACGGTGAAGGGGGAGGTTCGATCGATCGATCGTGTTTACCTGCCAGGTCTTGATTCTGACGCCGGTCATCGTGTTGCTCATGACGACATCCTGCACTGTGATGTTGGAGACGCATGCTTTGGTGTTGTCCCTCCCGAGCCCTCCGATGCTGATCCCGTGGCCTGGGCCACAGTTCACGTTGTGTATATGCACATTGGTGCAGCCTGTTTGGATGGAGACGCAGTCGTCGCCTGAGTAATAACAGTCAGAATGTCAGACAGAACAGATTCACGAGTGTGGCTTGTTTTCTGGTGGTAATTCCTTATGTTACATGCCATTGTCCTTCAATTCTTTCCCGTTATCCTCTTTATTTACTTGTTTTGCCTCTTTTATAGGGATGGGAGGGCCAACGGGGTTCGTCGGAAGCCGATGATGATTCTGTGGTCGAGAAGGGGGTGTCAGAATTACCGCAGCCCAAGTTGCTGTGATGGATGGAGACGTCTCTGGAGTTCTGCAAATGTATTCCATCTGTGTTGAGGCTGTCACCGGGCGAAGAGACGGTCATGTTGTAGACCTCCACCGCCTCGCAGCTGTCGAACTTGAGGTGGCACTGAGGGCTGTTCTGGATCGTTATCCCGGTGACCGTCGCGTTGTAACTCCCGTAGAACCGCAGAGCCTGTGCGGAACGAGAATCACGGACCCATGGTTAGTCATCCCAGAGATGAAATTGTGACCACCACACCAGGCAAGGGTCCTTACTGTTGGTTTGATGCTCGGCATCTTCGCACCGAGCTCCGGACTTATCTGCGATCAATCATCAGATGCATTGTGATTGGCTCTACGAAACGGAGGGTATCGGATCGTTGTAGATTATACAGAGGGAGGTGATTGCAGGAAAGAATATGAGATGAACTGGGGGGATGCTCTCTGTGTGGTGACGAGGGATGATGAAAGTGATGGATTGGCACGTACCGGGTCGACGTCGAACTGGGAGTTGGCCCACCAGGCACTGCCCCGCCCGTCGATGACGCCGCAGCCCTGGACCGTGATCCCTCGCAGCTTTGTAAATTCGAGCCACTGCAGCAGGCCTGAGCCCCAAGCTCTGGGGCTTGTGGGAGCGATGATCGTTCCGTCCAACTGCAAGTGGGGTGCCACATTGAGCCAGCTTAAGATAGGAGCATACGCTGCCTACTAAAAAATCAAGGGTAAAGTACACTTTGCCCCCCTGAAGTTTAGCTCAAAAGCACTTAACCCCCTGTATATATAAAAGTGAATTTCGCCCCCTTCAAGTCAGATAAAAATTACCGAATGAGGAAATTAAATAGTTGACAAAAGGGGTATTGTGCTAACATTTCAAACTTTAGGGAGTGATTTGGAACAAAATAAACTACAGGGGGGTAAGGTGTTTTGTAGCTGAACTTCTGGAGGCAAAGTGTAATTTACCCAAAAGTCAAATTCAAAATCCAACTCCAGTATTTTTAGTTTCATGTGAAGCTGGTGGTTGATTTTAGCTTGGGTTATTTTGACTTTGCCCCCCCCAAATTTGCATCGAATTAGACTTTACCCCCCAAAACTAACTTCCGTCAGCTCACCCTAGCTAGAAATAAAGTTTTGGGGGATGAGCTGACTGAACAGCTAGTTTTGGGGGGTAAAGTCTAATTAATGAAAAATGGGCGGTAAAGCCTAATTCAAGGCAAAAGTTGGGGGGCAAAGTCAAAATAACCCTTTTATTTTTGTGGATCAACTCTTTGAGATCCTAAAATTTTCAGAAATTCTGTAGGTAAAGAAATTAATGTCATAATCCAGATCTTGAAACTCCCATAAACAGGTTGAAGGTTGTCGGTGTTCATTCCAGAGACCTCCTTCATCGAATAGGTAACCGGTAGGGGTCCCCGCCCTAACCGTCTTCTATCCCTCACATGCTAATGCTCGCTCGGTTTCCACATTGGGGCCCCATAGCTGTTGGATGGTAGCTTTGGGCCTCAATTGTGGTAAACCGATTGAGCCTCCCCCCCCCCCCCCCCCCCCCCGGGACAACCCGCAGAGCTGTGGAAGCGTGGGCCAGTGCTCAATACAAATGCCTACAGCACTGAGTGCTGGCCGACGCCCCCACACCACTGCGGAGTTGTCCCACAGTTTGTTCAAATAGATTTACTCAACCCAAAGCAGAACTGGACCTGCAAGTCAGATTTCTGTCCTAAAACCAAATTTTGGTTCAATTCTATGCCCCACTGCGGAACTGTCGGGTCAGCCTATTTGCACCGACTAGCTCCAAATGATAGCTCAGTCGGTAAGACATGCAACCCGTGGCCTTGGTCAAGGGTTCAAATAAATGCTATGGTATATTTCCTCCCGACCTGTAGTGATTGGTCTCCATCTCATGTTAGAGGCAAGCTTTCCTACCTGTAGGGTTATTAAAAAACAGGATATTTCTCAGTTTTGATCCTTGGTCTATTTTGTGCTGGTGCACTAACAAGTGATGTACTGACCACTATGGTCGTATTTTTTTTTTAAAAAAAAACAAAAAATGTACTATACTAATAAGTTTAAGAGACCGGAATGCGTCGCCCACATGCCTAGTGAGCAAACCTGGCCACACACTATCGGAGCCGTGCATCGCATATGATGCACAATCTCTGCTAGGCTGAAAGCATCTGATGTCTTATGGTATGTGAGATACACAGCTCCATTGGGCATAAATAGCAACAAAGGTTATGCTGCTCTTGCTTTCCCGTTTCGATCTCCGGATCTCTTTGAGCCATTGCTTTAGCGCCCTGTCCTCTAACCAACTGGCCGATCCATAGAAGGAGAAAAAGAATTGCACCTGAAATACTATATTGGGTTGACAGTAAGGCCCTGAGAAGGAAATCGGTCCGACGAGGAACTCAAACTCCGCCGGCACGACCACCGTCGACGCCTCCACCTTACATGCAGCCTCCCATGCAGCCTGGAACGCCTGCTTTGCCACCACAACCGGAGCTCCCATCAGCTGCGCCCTTCTCGTACAATCACACATCATGCATGTAAATATATACTCCAACACACAAAGTTTTGGTACATGTGAAACCTTAGTATCGTCGGCCACCCCATCGCCCTTCGCCCCGAAATCGAGCACATTGAACCCTACTCTGTGCGGTGCCGGTGCCGGTGCCGGTGATGGTGCCGGTGGCGGCGACCCTCGTCCCGGGCTGGGGGCTGGGCTCGGTTTTGGAGAGTGGCTTGGCTTGTTCCCACCACCACTGCCGCCACCGCCGTGGCGGCCGTGGCCGCTGCTGTCGATCTTCCCTTTTCCTTTCTTTTTGGCCAAGGAGGAGGTGGGAGGCGGCGGCCTCCGCTGTCTCCAATGCCGGCCCCTCCTTGCATGGGAGGTCTCAAAGGTGGAGCACACAAGGAGGAGAAGGAGAAGGAGCAGCCCAAGGCCTTTTGATCGAAGCCCACTCATCCTATGAGTGTGATGCGTTGAGATGTGTTCGCGAGGGGGGGGGGGGGGGGAAGGGGGGGGAGGATGCAAGTTGTGAAGGAAAGCTTTGGTTCGTTTAAATAGCCGCATCAGCCTCTGCTGAGTGACCCACATAAGCAGCATCAAGAGGTGGATGATTGATAATTGCATGGAATTTAAACGTCTCATTCCTTTACTTTTCTTTTTCTTTACTTTTATTTTTTAAAGTATTTTACTTTTATTTACATCAAATTGATTTTTGCATAGCTTTTAGATATCTTTTTGTGACAATTGGTTGGAATGATGGAATGATTATTGAATATGAAATTATGGTAGAAGTTGGTGAGCCAATGCTAGCTTTGTGCCCTACACCTGATCATAGCCATCTAATGCCTATCGATCATGAGTGAGTGTAGTACACTGATCGGGTGGATGCTTTGGACGATCGGGACGGGTGCCATGGTGCTGCCAACTTCTGAACAATTTAGAAATATGACCGCAAAAGCAAAATATATATCAAAACATATGTATATTTTTTTAAAAAAAAATTTAAACCGGGTAAAACCGCCAAGGGATAGTTGCAATATCCATTTTGGCCCCCCCAAATAAGAGTCATACTATCAATCTATAAAGACAAATTAACAATATATAAAGTTATATTTCAAAATCCAGAATCGAGTGTGACTCTAAAGTGTCTAAATATGATTTTGTTTCTGGCGTGTTTAGTCCCATATTGGTAATGAAAGCAAATGCGACTCTATAGCCCTGATATGTTTGGTCATTTAAAAAAAACAAATATGGTCGTTTTCTATGTCTGATATTTTAAAATATTTACAAAAGTACCACAAAATGTAAAATTTACACTGTTGGTCTTATTTGGTTGTTGCCATTGAAAATGTCCGACGTAGTATTTATATAGGTTTTTTGGTCCAATATGATATAACGCTCTTTTTATTACCATAATTATTATTAGAGTTATTTTGATTTTGCCTTGAATTAGACTTTACCCCCTCATATTTTTATTAATTTTGCAAAGTCAAAATAACCCTTATTATTATTTCCAAAGATATTTTGCTGGATGGGAGTGTTCATCAGATATTTTGCGCAATGGTGCGACACTTGCATCACCAGAGTCGTAGCATTCCATACGTTTATACAGTTGAAGAGTACTGGCTAAATAGAGTAGTGAGCTGAGCCCTAACCCGTAAATATGCTGACTCGAATGCCACGTGGTTAGCCCTAAAATTGCTTAGAGGGACTTTTAATGGTTATTCTATAAGTGGTTAGCTAGCTATTATGGTAATTTATAATTTACCCCTCTGAAGTTTAGCTCAAAAACACTTAACTCCTTTATAGTTGAAAATTTACATTTTGCCTCCTTTAATTAAGTTTTGATCAGTTAAAAATTAGGGCTTTTTTTTTTCTAAATATTATTAAAAAATAAAATATTTAGTTAAATAGTTGTTAACCAAAAGTATTTGTCATTCTAGCGTTCTGATTGCCACGTGGCAGGTTAGCATCGTAAAGCGCGTCATAATTTTTTTTTTTTCTGAACCAAGGTAAAGTCGATATCCGTGTTAGCAGCTTTAAACCCAGTATTTTGGATACCGGATTTAACCGGAGCCCCTTATAGAATGTTCTCACACTTAGCCGTTTTCTTATTGGACTTCGGGTAAATCCGGTATCCACAATACCGGGTTTAAACCCGTTAATCCGGATACAGACTTTATTTTGGCTCAGAAAAAAAAAAAAAAATTCTAGCGCGCTTTACGGCGCTGGCCTGGCATGTGGCGGTCAGAGCGTTAGAATGACAAATACTTTTGATCAACCGCTATTTAGCTATATATTTTATTTTTTAATAATATTTTGAAAAAAACTCCTCCAAACTTCAGGGAGTGATTTGGAACAGAAAAAAACTAAATGGGGTTAAGTGTTTTTGAGCTAAACTTTAGGGGGCAAAGTCTAATTTATCCTATTTTGTAATTGGGAAAGCCAAGAAGAGACACGTGAGTCAATGGGGCCAAGGGTTGTGGACGTAGATGCACTGACTATAACAGCTCTAGTGGAGTCACATGCAACGGTCACGGACTCACGGGCGGGGGTTTTGGTACTTTGTCGACTCCGCACCAACTGCCAAAGTATGTGTGTGGGTGAGAGAGGAGAGAGGAGAGAGGAGAGAGGAGAGAGAGAGACCACAACTCCAGAGAGAGAGAGAGAGAGAGAGAGAGAGAGAGAGAGAGACCACAGCTCCCAGAGAGAGAGAGAGAGAGAGAGAGAGAGAGAGAGAGAGAGAGAGAGAGAGAGAGAGAGAGAGAGAGAGAGACCACAGCTCCCGTGTCCCCCCTAGGCCTAGGGATGTATTCCATGGAGGGACCAACACAGGATCAAATAAATGGAAGGTAGATAATAATTCTAAAGGCCAACCATTATTTCCGAGAATTGAAGGTTTTACCGAATTTTTTAAACCGGATAAGATGAGGTGAGTGTTTTGTAGGAGCTCCTGATCATCCGACACCACTTCATAAAAAAAAAAAAAAAAAAATCTTATCAATCCTCTCTATTATCCATAAAGAAAAATATAAGAAAGTAAAATAATAAAATAGAATAGTGGAGGGCATCAAATTTATCAGGACCAATCTCTCTTCAATAGATAAGAATCTGTCATGCCATCCTTCTAGTCTAATTTCTATCTTCTGAATGAGGTTTTTTTTTCTTCCCGTCTTCTTTTCTCAAGGCCTCGCCTGTCACCGACCAGGATCGCTAGCTATTTATTGGTAGGATTGCTACTTGATAGTTCAATATCCACTCGAAAGAAAAACCCAACTCCTTTTCTCTCCCGATATAATATAGGTTGTTTTTCAGGAAATTAATCTTTAGTCCTGAGGTCAATTTCAGCCCATAAAGAATAATTTTTAGGGAGGTCAGTTGGGAAGGACAAGCTTGACAGAACAGAAGGGAGTCATCAGCATAGTGAAGATTCGACCTAAACCATCCTCTGTCTCCAATACCTCTCAGAATGTCTTTAACATTTGATCTCTTGATGAATGCGTCGAACACATCCACCAAGATAAACATATACGGTGACAAAGGGCAACCCTGTTTCAATCCACTGTAAACCTTGAATTCTCCACCTGGCACTCCATTCATAAAGCATACTATCTTGGAAGAGGTGAGGATACCTCTAACCCAAGAGACCCAAGCTTGAGAGAATCCCTTGCCCACCATGAGATCAAGCAAAAAGTCCCACCAAACTTGATCGAAAGCCTTTTAAAAGTTATGTTTGAGGAGCAACCCATCATCATTCGTCTCGTTCAAGTGGAAAATGGTCTCCTATGCGGCCGCCACGCTGTCTATGATCACTCTTTCTTTAATAAATGCCCGACTGGGATGGAGACACCAACGATCCTATACTAGCGCTTATCCTATTGGCAAGCACATTCGCAACAATCTTGTAAAGGCAATTCGCCAAGATTATCGCCCTAAAGTCTTAGAGGGAATCTACGCTATTTCGCTTAGGCAAAAGGATAACCCAAGTATAGTTCAAACAATGGAGATACACTCTACATTTCGCTTAGGCAAATGTATGTCTTCATTGTATCCCATAAGTGTTGGAAAAAACACATCAGGAATCCACTCGGGCCTAGGGTCCCCTCCCCTTTAGAGTCGAAGGCCACATTGGAAAATTTTCCTCTGAGAAATCAACATCAATCTCTGGGTTCGGTCCCAGGTACGAGAAGTCCAGGTTCCCCAATCAACCTCAAGCAAAGGTCAGTCATTCATGCGAAAGGCCTCTCCGAAGAAAGTTGTGGCCTCTTGTAGGATCTCCTGGGTCGATGAACAAACATCCCCCTTGTGCTTAAGAGATGGGATAAAGTTTCTTCTTCCTCTCCAATTTTCCACTTTATAGAAATAAGACGAATTATAGTCACCTAGCTTCACCCATTAATTGTTCTCTGGAACGTTGGTGCTACATAACTTCCTCTGGCCTTTTGAAAGATGTCAGCTAGGACCTCATTCCGCCTCTCTAGCTCTTCTTTGTATGCAGCTAATAGGGGTGAACCCTCTGCCTTCTCACCTCCAGGGATTTTATGGATGCTAAAATGGAGGACTTGTGCTTATTAATGTTCCCGAAATGTTCCCACTCCAAGCCTTCGTCTTCTTCTTCACAAATCTCAAATTGCTCGCCACGTTCAAAACTGAGTTCTGAAAAACTTCTGGTTTATTCTGTTGGAATTAAATCCCATTATCAGAGTCGCAGCAGAAGCAAAAGGTAGATTCGAAGATCCTACGGTGTATGTTCCATTACAATTAATTCTGCAAAACAATCTACATGCAAATATATGATCTTAGCATATGTGCGGACACCTTAGAGGCATACTACGATCTACGGAAGATATGCATGCATCTAGTTAGGTGTTTAGAATCATCATACCTTGTGGATCTATGATCCGAAGAGAACGGAACGATGATGAACTGCACATGAATCTCAAGGGAAGCTGTCGGATGACACCTTATTCTTTGCGAATGGAGGAATCCTCGAAGTCCTATCTCTGAGTGCAAGGACTACGAGCCGACGGAGGAATTCGTTGCGAAGACGATGGCGAGCCGCGAGATCTCCTCCTTCTCTTTCTCTCTTCTTTCGTCTCCTTCCTTCCTCCTTCTTCTTCCTTGGCCGAAACCACAAAGAGGGACAGAGGGAGAGGAGGTTTGGGTTTTTCAGGAGAGGGAGAGCTTGGGCCGGCCCCCTCTCCCTCCAATCCCTTTATAGGGCCGACCCTAACTCACATACGCAAGCTAGGGCCGGCCTCCTAGTGATTGGGATGAGGAGGGGCAGTTTTTAGGGTTTCCACATGTCTATTGTGAAGCTTGGACGAAAACGCCCTTCATGAAAAGTGAAACACTGTAAGAGAGATTGAGTGAGGTACGCTACTCGGAATCGAGTTCCGTCAGTACCTATGAGCTCCTGGAATTATTCCGCTCATTTTAGAATCCATATTCAATATGTTTTGAGCCATATTTTAGTATTTACCAAAATACCCCTACGGCTCTTAACACATGTGAATTAGGTTCTTAGGCTCCGGGCTTACGCTCCATCGTGCTACTTTGCATCCAACGTATCCAGGTCGGGGAACAATTCTTATACGCAATGACAGGGTGGAACCTTCAGGGTTCAGGATCTCTAGCTCCAACCGGATCCCTGATTAACTGTTCCGGTGACACACCAAAAGTTCCGTTAATCAGCTCTAATCCGATTAGTTCGCGTAGCCACTCAGAGTGCGACGCGAGTTGAACTATAGTGATCCTAAACTTATATTACTCTGTCGTAACCTTGTTCTCTACTATACTCTGATAATCCTTAGTCCCTCCTATTACTGGTGCCATGATACGACTCGGGCGGTGGGGAGCACCGTCAGATCCCGATTGATCATCTGACTAGGATTTGATGACTTGTCATCTATAACACCACACACCTTCCGGTGCCATGCCTAGCATCTGGAACGTCATCAGTCATACTGACAACTACCAGGCCTGGGTTAACTGTGTGGACAGATTGACTCATCAAAATGCACCCATCCAATATTCGACGTTAGATAACCTGTAGGGATTGCATGCCACTCAAGCGCCAGCCGGGTAACCCAACGTACTGTGGTATTAGACTATGGAAGGTTCGCACACGTTGGCACATCAAAGTACCACACAACTGATTGGCCCAGTGTACATGGTCCCTCAGGATTAAGGATAGATTATCTATAGTAGTAAGACGGTTTATGCACCAGTGTCTGAATCACTGAACTGTGCACCGTCTTGGTTCCTGTTCAACACAATCATCGTGCTTGGTCAGGTGAATGAGAATCCTATGTTCCAGTGGTGGAGACTTCACCACATCCTCTACCTACCAACAGCTTATTCTCGGTGAAGCGACCGACATCACCAAAGCTGTGAACTAGTTCTAGGTCTGCACATAACTGGTCCACTGGGTCTCCCAAGCATGGATCCACCATGCGCCTTAGTGGCCTACTGTGTTCCCTAGGGTCCTTTTATTATATATGTATTAACATATACCAAAGTAGTATTCTAATTAAAGTAATAACCAAAGTCATCTTTATTAATGTTAATGCAGAAAACCCACGCTCAGGACATATGAGCTACACCAATCTCCCACTTGGCCTAGCGGAGAATAACAGTCTTAACTCCCATGGCATCCACGTGCTTCTCAAAAGCCTTGGTCGGTAACGCCTTTGTGAAAGGGTCCGCCATGTTATCTTAAAACGCCACCTGAGTCACTGCAACCTCCCCTCGCTTCTGCAAGTCCCGGATAATATAGTATTTTCGCTCGATGTGCTTACTCTTCTGGTGATATCTTGGTTCCTTGGATTGTGCTACTGCTTCAATTCACTATTATCGCAGTAAAGGACAATAGGATCTTGAGCTCCCGGTACACATCCTAAGTCCGTGAGGAACTTTTTGAGCCACACCGCCTCCTTGGCTGCTTCGCACGCTGCAATGTACTCAGCCTCTGTTGTCAAATCCGCGATGCATCCCTGCTTCATGCTCCTCCAACTAACAGCTCCTCCTCCCAATAAAAACACAAACCCTGACGTCGATCTTCTGGATTCTGGATCTGCTGCAAAGTCAGAATCCATATATCAAATCGGCATCAGTTCCTGTGAAGAGTAAACTAACTCATAATCTCTCGTCCCACGGAGATACTTGAGTATACTTTTCACAGCAGTCCAGTACCCTGGACCCGGATTTGACTGATACCTGCTCATCATGCCTACTACATAGCATATATCTGGTCTCGTGCACTGCATAGCATACATCAGACTCCCTATAGCCAAAGCATAAGGTATCTTCTGCACCTTTTCTCTCTACTTAGGAGTCTTGGGACCCTGATCCTTGAATAATTTTATTTCATGTCTGAATGGAATGAGTCTCTTCTTGGAGTTGTGCATACTGAATCTTACCAAGATAGTATCTATGTAGGCTGACTATGACAGCGAGAGAATCTTGTTATGGCGATCTCGAGTTACCTTGATCCCTAGAACAGAACTCGTTTCACCCAGGTCTTTCATGTCAAATTAAGAGGATAACCATACTTTCACTGTAGATAATATTCCAATATCGTTTCTAATAAGCAGGATATTATCTATGTAAAGTACTAGGAAAACTACTACAGTCTTATCGCTTTTCTTATAAACACATGGTTCATCCACGTTCTGTTCAAATCCATAAGACTGGATAGTCTGATCAAAATGCATATTCCAACTTCTGTATGCTTGCTTCAGTCCATAAATGGACATTTGCAACTTGCACACCATACTTTCATGATCTTTTACGACAAAGTCTGAAGGCTGAGACATGTAGATGTCTTCTTCTAAATCCCCATTGAGGAATGCGGTCTTGACGTCCATTTGCCAGATCTCCCAATCATAATGGGCTGTAATGGACAAGAGAATCCGGATAGGCTTAAGCATATCCACTGGCGAAAAGGTTTCGTCATAATCGATCCCTTCTCGCTGGGTATAACTCTTAGCAACTAGTCTAGCTTTGTAAGTCTCAACGGTACCATCTGGACCTCTTTTTCTTTGTACACCCACTTACACCCAACATGTTTAATGTTGTGAAGTGGTATTACAAGTATCTAGACCGAGTTTTGGGACATCGATATCAGTTCTACCTCCATGGCTTTCTGCCATGCTGCATGGTCAGAGGATACCATCGCTTCGTTATAGTTTAGAGGATCATCCTCCTGAAACTCTAGATCTACCAAGAAGGCTTCTCCAATGTATCTATCAGGAGCTCTTAAGGTCCTCCCACTGCGACGAGCCTACGGTGGTTCCATAGGAGTCGTGTCGTTTATCTTAGTGGTATCGGTGTGGGCACCGAAATTAGCCCACGGATTGGACCCGACCCGCATGCAAACCTGGCCCGCACACAACGGCCCGCATGCGAAACCTGGCCCGCACACAACGGCCCGCATGCGAAACTCGGCCCGCACACAACGGCCCGCATGCGAAACTTGGGCCCGCACACAACGGCCCGCATGCGAAACCCGACCCGCATGCAAACCTGGCCCGCACACAACGGCCCGCATGCGAAACTCGGCCCTCACACAACGGCCCGTATGCGAAACTCGGCCCGCACACAACGGCCCGCGTGCGAACTAGGCCCACGTGCGAACTCAATTCGTGCGCCTTGGCCCGACCCAAAGCAAACGGGTCCCACCGGACCCGCAACTCGGACACAAAGAGGGGGGCCCACCGGTCCCCCCTCTTGAAAACCGTGCCCCCCTCCTCATGGAGAGGTGGGGCCGGCCATAAAGAAAAAGAAAAAGAAAAAGAAAAAGAAAAAGAAAAAAAAGAAAAGAAAAAGAAAATAAAAGAAAAAGTCAAAACCGCCTTGATGCGGGGGGAGGTGGCGTGGACGTCTACACAACCGTAGATCCGCGACGATCCCTCGATCCAACGGACAAGATGACGTTGCGTCGCCATCCGATCCAAAAGTGCAACAAAAATAACAACTCGATCTTTAAAGATCGAGTCACAACTAGCCCATAACCACTCCAACTAAAAAGGAGGAAATCGGGTTTGTTTCCCCAAATAAGGGAACAATATCTCGATGGTTATGAGGGGAGAGATTGGAGGAAACAAAAAGATTTCAGCAACATCTCCCCCAACCGCCCCCCTTTGCCTATAAATAGAAGGGGTCGGGGAAGGCAACAAAGGGTCGAAAGCTGAAGAGGAAAAGGCTCTGCAAAGACGAGCTCCAACGCTTGAAGACCGAAGGCTTCACGAGGCACGGCAAGCATATCCTACGGGAGTCCTTGGCCCTTCAAGTCCTCATCAACGTGAAGACCTTGCACTCGAAGATCAAAGCTTCGACTCCTCGCACGAAGAAGAAAGCTTGGAGAAGAAGACCCGGAGTCGTCGTCATCCCGACTTCTCCAACGATCTTCATCAACTCCGAAAAAGCCATAAGCAAAGGCCGGAGAAGAAGATCGAAGCCGACAACACCCGTCGTCTTCAACAAAGGCGTCGACTCCTCGCACGAAGAAGAAAGCTTGGAGAAGAAGGCCTGAAGCCGGTGCTACCCCTGCCGTCTTCGTCAACAAAAGCCGACGCTACAACCGTCGTGCGGAGATCGGTGCTACCCCCACCGTCTTCACCAACAAAGCCGACGCTACAACCGTCGTATAGAGATCGGTGCTACACCCGCCATCTCCAAAAGAAGCCTTCAACTCCAATCAAGCCAAACACGCCCGGAGAAGAAGCCGACGTCACAACCGTCGCCAGGTCCGAAAAGCCGAAGACGAAAGAGCGCTACGAAGAAGCTCCAACGCTTGAAGACCGAAGGCTTCACGAGGCACGGCAAGCATATCCTACGGGAGTCCTTGGCCCTTCAAGTCCTCATCAACGTGAAGACCTTGCACTCGGAGATCAAAGCTTCAACTCCTCGCACGAAGAAGAAAGCGTGGAGAAGAAGACCCGGAGCCGTCATCACCCGATTGCTCCAACGATCTTCATCAGCTCCGAAGACGCCATAAGCAAAGGCCGGAGAAGAAGATCGAAGCCGACAACACCCGTCGTCTTCAATCAAGGCATCGACTCCTCGCACGAAGAAGAAAGCCGGGAGAAGAAGGCCTGAAGCCGGTGCTACCCCTGCCGCCTTCGTCAACCAAAAGCCGACGCTACAACCGTCGTGCTAAAGCCGGTGCCACACCCACCGTCTTCATCAACAAAAGCCGACGCTACAACCGTCGCACGAAGATCGGTGCTACACCCGCCGTCTTCATCAACGAAAGTCGACGCTACAACCGTCGCACAAGCATCGGTGCTACCCCCGCCGAAAAGCCAAAACCGACGCCACAACCGTCGAGGAAGCCGGAAGAATAAAGAAGCCTTGAAGAAGTAACGCCAGTCGTTCGAGAAGAAGATCGAGTCAAAGCTAAAGTCAAAGCCGACGCAAGAAGCCAAAGCAAACGCACCGGTAAAGCCCGCGCTAAAGCAACGCACGTGCCAAAGCCAAGCAACTACGACGGTCACGAGCAAAGCACCGCATGTTCTAGCCGATACGACGCGAAGTCCGGAAGAACTAAAGCATCGCAAGTCTCTACCCGCCTACGTTCAAGCGCAAGCGCCAAAGCAAAGCAAACGCCAGAGCCACGCCAAAGCTACGCCAAAGCCGAAAGCTAAAGCCAAAGCTGACGCCAAAAACACGATCGACGCCGCGAACCGACGATCAAGGACGTCGAGGTCAAGCAAGGATCGAGGAAGACACGAAGACCGAGGAACGAAGCCCAAAGCCTCTCTAGCCGAGAAAGCGCGAAGCACGGACGGGACAAAATCAACGGCGGAAACTCCTTAGCCTCTCAAAAACCCTCACCCTGTAAAGACCTCTGTCCTGGGCAACCCCTTCAGAGCTCTCGCACGAATACCACGTGGAGACGCGGATCAAAGGGACCCTCCAGAGGATCTCTCCCACAATCTCCTGATCAAAGAAAATTTGTAATCTCGTGTGATCCGCAATAAAGACGACCCGAATCTTTTTCCGCGACCACAGATTTCTGGCACGCCCGGTGGGACCATCCTCTCCTTTCATCCGTACGTTTGAAGGAGTTGCTTCAAGTTCGCCATGGCCGGAACGAACGATGATACGTTTGCTCCAACAAGCCTCTTACCTATCGCCGAGTCTCCACTACTCCAACACGGTGATCCAGAAAACCCGGAGGATGTCATTCCCCCGGTAGTACGCGTCTACACTCGGCGTACTCAAACTCTTGCGGACTTCTTCACGCCGGAAACTGCTGCCGAAGATGCCCGCCAAGGCGCCAATGAGGCCTTGGTGCATGAAGAAACAAGCCTCAATCCTGGAACATCTGTCCAGAAGTTTGGGGAGGACCAGCCCCAACCCCGAACCCGTTCGGGTTCTCCAGCGGACTTTGCACCTCCCCTGCCGGGGGCAAACATCCGTCATCAAGCAGAAGCAAGTCAGCGTAACTACGTCTCCGACGACGATGGCGAGGGTGCGGGTATGCAACATCGAGACGTCCTACGACATCATCCTCCGTCCGCTCTCCAGCTCCAAGTCATGCAAATGGGTGAACATATGGCTCAGCTCACCCGACTAATGGAAGAGAAAGATCGTCACATCAACACCTTGCTTCAAAGGCTGAGTGCCAGGGATGTCGCAACATTCGGTCAACCTCCTACTTCTCCAGTAGCTGCTCCAGCCCCGTCTCCAACTCCTGCTCTTGCAGAAGTTGGCCCGGCAACACTAGCAACTACTCCTGCACTTTCCTCGGCTCCCGTGCCGGTCTCGGTGGCCGCACAACCTTCAGTGGCAGCAACGATGAATGCCCAGCAAATACAAGCCTTGGTGGCCGACATGATGCGTTCCTACGGCGGCAGCCTACCTCCGATTACGGCAGCATATTCGAAGCCTTACACTACAAGGATCCAGCAGCTGCGCTTCCCTACCGGGTTCCAGCCGCCAAAGTTCCAGCACTTCGACGGGAAGGGGAATCCAAGGCAACACATTGCCCACTTCGTCGAGACTTGCAACAACGCCGGCACATACGGCGATGAGATGGTGAAACAGTTTGTTCGCACCCTCAAAGGTAATGCTTTTGACTGGTATGTTGATCTTCCTCCAGGATCCATTGACAGCTGGGATCAAATGGAGAGGGAGTTCCTCAACCGCTTCTACAGCACTCGGCGCATCGTCAGCATGACCGAGCTTACTGCTACCAAGCAAAGGAAGGATGAGCCGGTGATCGACTACATTGATCGTTGGAGAAACCTTGCGCTAAACTCGCGAGATCGCTTGTCTGAAGACTCAGCCATCGAGTTGTGCACCCAAGGCATGCACTGGGGCTTGCTCTACATCCTCAAAGGGATCAAGCCTCGGTCCTTCGAAGAACTGGCGACTCGGGCTCATGACATGGAGCTCAGCTTAGCAAATCGCGGGGACTCAAAGGCCATAGCCTTCCAGAAGGTGGAAGAGGAGGACGAACCGGCGGCATCAAAGCAAGTCAATGTCACCGACCTCGCTTCGACTTCCGAACCACACAAGATCAGTGGCAAGCTGGACAAAGGCAAAGGAGCCGCCATACCACCTCCTCAGCCTCAACGGCCACCAAGGATGACTCTCGAGGAGCTTGAAGCTAAGGAGTATCCCTTCCCAGACTCGGAAGTTTCCTCCATGTTCGATCAGTTGATGCAAGAAAAGATGATCGAACTTCCGCCACCAAAAAGGCCAGAACAAGCACATCGAGTCAACGATCCGCTCTTCTGTAAGTACCACCGGATGGTCAGCCATCCCATCGAGAAGTGCTTTGTCTTCAAAGATAAGATCATGGCACTCGCTAAGCAAGGGATGATCGAGATCGACTCTGGTGATATCGTCGAGTCAAATATGACGTCAATCACCTTCGATTCCTTCCCGCCAGTGCTGACTGCTCCACAACGCACTTCAGCAAGGCTGCGCATCGTCTGTCAAAGATCGATGGCGAAACCAGCTCCAAGAAGACGACGACGGTATGCTCCTGCAGTGCCCAGGGCCAAATCCTCACTGCCTTGGGGGCAACCGCCTCTCGCGCAAGCACTCCCTCTTCCAAACAAAGCTACATCCCAGCATGTGCTCAAAGCAAGAAACGAGCAAAGAGACCCTGAAGTCAGCCTGCTAGGCCAGCCATCAGGTAAGTTCGACTTCTACGTCTTTTACTCCAAGCCTCCTTCGATCCCAATGAAAGAAATCAAGCCAACCGGCTGGGGATCAGAAGATGAGGCGGTAGAGCCTCCAAAAGAGCAAGTCCTTCCGATCAAAGAAGAGCCGTCGGTCACGGCACCAATTCTTCACCCTAGCGAGGAAGATCTTCTTGATAAAAACGCATGGGCTATGATGCCTCGAAGGAGAAGGCCACGACAGTCAAGCTACAGGATAGCATGTCTGGCCAACCACGAGCAAGATCGGACGACAAGAAAACTCCCCGAAAGAAAGACCTTCAAGGAAAAGAGTGAAGCTCCAGAAAGAAAGACGTCCAAAGTACCTCCAGCAAGTCCGAAAAATCTTCTCCAGCAAACTTGCCCAGAGCTGGCAACACTCCAGGAGTTTTTCCCCAGCCGCTTCCTTGAAGTTGATCAAAACCTCAAGGTCTCCGGTTGCATGAGGGAAGTTCACCAAGTGCTCAATGAAGGAAGTGGCACCAACATCAAAAGCATGGGGAGAACCATCGTCGCCAACAGCAAGCACTGCAACGAGGCTGAGTCACACCTTGCTGACGTCGAGTTCCACCAGGTCAAAGACCCCATTGCAGAAGTTCCTCCAGCAAAAGCTCCACGAGCCCAGAAAGTCAAAGCAGCTGCGAGAGACAAAACCGCTCCACTTGCAAAACTAGCGACATTCCCCAGCCAGACGGTGCACAAAGTCAAAAGAGCGCCTGCATCAAGACGAAAAATCCATATCAACTCCAAATCAAGCTCAACGCCACACGTTCTGTTGCCTGCTCAAGATGCGACAGTCCTGTCGCTCGCACCTCAATGGCT
Source organism: Chamaelirium japonicum (assembly GCA_947650365.1). Lineage (NCBI taxonomy): Eukaryota > Viridiplantae > Streptophyta > Magnoliopsida > Liliales > Melanthiaceae > Chamaelirium > Chamaelirium japonicum. The sequence goes on along the minus strand of OX393559.1, from coordinate 25,651,511 downwards.
TCGCAAGTCAGGACGATCACCTTCCACTCCGGCAAAAGAACCAGCGTCACCATTCTCCAAGGCCAACTTCATCACTTTACAAGAGATGACACTACCGTTACATGGTCTGTTGCACGCCTCGAGCTCAACCCAGTCTTCTGAGTACACTAGCTCCGAGCGACTCGCAATCAAGACAGAAAACACTCGGGGGCAAAACTCCACCGAGTTGATGTTCAAATCCAGCCACAACAAAGAAAGCACGGTGCATATGGGTTCACTACCCTCAGCTGCAATACCACATCGCCTGACAAAGACTCAAGCTCGCCTCTCCAAGAGCGACGAACAAAGTCTTCTGAACCACCGAGACATCGGCTCCAGTCAAACTTCAGCAATCACCAAAACTCCAGGCAAGAAGATCTTCACTTCTAACTACATTGAAGCGAAGAAGACGGATGACAACTGCGAACCAGCAGCGACTCTGCCTACCAGTGGCAAGTCCCTCAAAAGGTACTTTGCCTAGCGCAAGGTTACCCCCCTTGCCCAAAAAAAAAAAAAAAAAAAAAAAAAAAAAGGGTAATAAAGGAACTACGTGTGACTTGATCCCTCTCAGTAGGGTACGTAGGCAGCCTGTAAAGGTTCAGTCCAAACAAAAAAAAAAGTAAACCACCATTCCAGAAAAATAAGCCCAGAAAAGACGCAAGTCCAACTCCGCGGGACGAGAAGCCGTCAGCCTCTGTCAAGCCACCAGCTCCCGGCGCTGCCACAGCTCATCTCTCGAGGCACCCACACGGTGCAACTCCGAAAGGCAAGAAACCACCAGCTCTCGGCGATTCCTAAGCTCCTCCCGCTGCTTTGCAAGCTCCGTTACAAAAGTCTTCTCGGTTACTCGAGCTTTCTCGAAACGGAACTCCAGCTTCTGGAGCAACGCATGAGTAGCAAATCGAAGTCCTAGAGGCGCCGAAGTGGCCCGCCTCCCGCAGCTTACACGCGCTGCAACTCCAGTGGTAGAGAAGCCGTCAGCTTCCGACGCGTTGCCAGCTTTGCACACTGCCTCGCAAGGTTCACTCCAGAAGCCTTCTCGATCGCCCTACCAGCTCAACGCATTGCCAGCTTTGCACGCTGCTTTGCAAGGAGGAACTCCAGCCTCCGAAGCGACGCACGAGTAATCTCCACCTTCTTCTGCACCCGAAGAAAGTCTGCAGTAGCAAACGTGTGAAGCCCCTCCAGTCAACATTCCTTTTCCTCGGCCTTTGCCAAACGCCAAGGAAACGTCCTCCTCTAGTGAAGCCCGTTGCAAGCAATGAGCCTAGCTGTCCGCCAAAAGGGTGCATATATGTTCCTCAAACAAGGAGCCATCCACCAGGAAACCCACCAGTTACTCAAAGCGTCAAGACCCTCCTCTTGGAAGGGTGCAAGTGTCGCCTGGATAAACTTCCAGCACAACTCTCCAAAAGAAGCTTCGAAAGAAGACTCTGCGATCTACACTTTCGCTGGTAAGTCTCTGAGTGCTGAGACAAGGCACGATCCTGTCCTGAAGACCCAAGCACGGAAACCGCCTCCAGGACCATCGTCGTGACGGCTGTCAAAGACGTCACAAGAACTGACAAAGAAGCTGCAACCAAAACATCCGTTGGGACTGACTTCTGAATGGCAACTCCGGATTCGGTCGAACGATCTACCGTGAAGATCCCTCATCGGTGAGAATGAGCTCGTCCAACTTCGACACACGCTTCCTGCTTCGAAGTACGGCGGTAGAAAACTCGCGCAAAAGGAAAACGAAGATGCGTACTCCCTTGGGAGACCGCATCGACGATCCATCCAGAAGTCGGAAAGCTCTCATAACGGCGGCAGAAGGGTTGCGCAAAAGGGAAACGAAGATGCGTACTCCCGTGGGAGACCGCATCCTCCGTTATCTCCGCGAAGCCAAAAAGACCGTTGGAGCAGTCACCATGGTCAAGATCGGCAAGCAAAGGACGACCAAGACAGGCTGCTCATTGTCAATGCTAGTGGCTTCGTCTTCCTCCTCGTTGAACTCCAGAACACCCATCTCGATGTCCTCCAAGCTGACATCACCACCAGGAAAAGTTATCTCCAAAGTCCAGAGGAACATCTAGCCCGTCTCGCCCAGCCTGCCCAGGTGCAACCTTGCCAGTTGCTCTACTCTCGCGGTAGACCTCAACGGTCTCGTCGGCCTTCGAAAAGCACTCGAAGGGATGAGTCCTACAAGGAGACGAAAAGTGCAAGTCAAATCAAGATGCGAGGTTAATTCCAGAAGAAAAGGGCAGTGCAAGTCCAGAAGTCTGAAAAAAAAAAAAAAAAAAAAAAAAAAAAAAAAAAAACGGAGCTGAAGCTGCAGCCCCAAAGGGGACCACAGCCCCATGAAAACCCGAGGCCAAAGAGGGGTCGGCAACCCCCTCCTTCCTTCAAAATCCACAAACCCAAAGGGTCACAGCCCCATTCTCTCTTAAAACCCACAGCCCCCAAAATAGAGGCTGTGGTCTTCAACCTGCGCAACTGCCGCCTCTGCCCAGTCGGCACCTACGCCGTTCGGCCCCGCGCCCTGCGCGCTGCGCCCGCAGCCCCGGCCGAGCCCGCGCCTCCGGCCGAGCCCGCCTCCGGCCCCCGCGTCCTGCGCACTGCACCCGCGCCTCTGACCAAGCCCGCCTCCAAGCCGCGCCCCGTCTCCGGCTCGCGCGCCGGCCGCACACCGCAGCCCCCGGCCGCGCCCCGTCTTTGGCTCGCGCGCCGGCCGCACCCCGCAGCCCCCGGCCGAGCCCGCCTCCGCACACGCTCACTGGAACCCGAGCCGGCCAGCACAGCCTGTGCCCGCCACCGGGCCACCCAGCTACGCCTGCCGGTTGCAGCCGAGCCCGCTGGCACCGTTGCTACTGTTCACCGAACCAAAAAAAAAAAAAAAAAAAAGGGATGTGGGGGCCAGAGCCCCTTCTGAGTTGAAACCGGAGGAGGGGCCGCCGCCTCCTTTTCTTCCTTCAAGACCGCAGCCCCCAAACGGGGTTGTGGCCTTCAAAGATCCCGCGGCCCTACCCGAGTCGCAGCCGGCTGTGCCGCCCGCACGGCCGCCTCCAGCCCGCGCCGGCCTGCGCACCCCGCGCTGTAGCCCGCGTCGACCTCGCGCCCGGGGTTTATCCTTGCTGCTGGCCTCCGACCCGCGCGCACCACCCGGCCGCCGCCATCGCGCCCTGCGCCGCTGTCACGCCCCATGCTGGCCACCGCCGACGTGCCACCCCGCGCCGGCCCGCCGACACCAATGACCCCGCGCCCGGGGCCCATCCTGCTCCTGCGCCTCCTGCGCCCGCCCCCTTGTGCAAAATGGAGAAACCGAGAGGGGGCCACAGCAAAAAGCTGCAGCCCCCCCTCTCTCCGGTTAAAACCAGTAGCCCGGGGGGGGCTGCTGGCCTCCGACCCGCGCGCACAACCCCGCCGCCGCCGACCCCGCGTCCGCGCCGGCCTGCCACTCTGCGCCGCCGCCGCCGCGTCCGTGCCGGCCTGCCACTCCGCGCCCGCCTCCGTGCCGCCGCCCGGCCCTCGCGTTCGTGCCGGCCTGCCGCCCCCGCGCCCGCCTCCGTGCCCCGCGCCCGCCTGCACCCCGGCCCACGCCCGACGGTGTGCCCGACGCCCGGTCACCGTCGACCGTCCCCGCGCCCGGGTCCATCCCCACGCCCGTCGCCGGCCATTCACACCGCGTCGCACAGGCCCCGTAGCCCGCCTGCGAGCGCTGCTCGGCCGCAGCCCATGCCCCGCGCATCGCACCGGCCGGCCGCCGCTGCGACGCCCGTCCGCCTGCGCGCCCCGCGCCGCTGCCCTGCTGCTATTCTCCGGAGCCCGACGACAGAGACGAAGCAGAAGAAGAAGAAGAAGAAAAAAAAAAAGGAAAGAAAAAAAAAAAGAGGAAATATAATATATTTTTCATTGAAGCCCCTATATATAGGCATAATCGGTTACTAGGATAAAAACGGCTAAATATCGTATCCCATAAATCTAGGGGTCTATATCCGGAGTGCATCCCGATCCGATGCAACCACTGTTTCAAAAAAAAAAAAAAAAAAAGGGAGTAGGAAGGAGGGAACCTCCTACGGCTTCAACCACTCCGCCTCCTCCGCTCGATGCGCCATCCGCGTAGTCACCACCATCGGCCGCGACAATCGGCTTCCATCATTGCGCTCCTGCACCGAGGAGGGACAACAACCTCCGCTGAGGCGCATCGCGACAGTCCTTGCGCTCCCGTCGCCTTGCTGCCATGGGACTCCGCGCAGCGGCCGCTGTTAACATTCGCGCCATCCTCGAAGCAAGGGAAGTCCGCGACAACAGGGAAGATGAAAAAAAAAAAAAAAAAAACCCCTAGAAGATGTCTTCATCTCCAAGCTGCCAGAGCCCTTCATCTTTTGCGCTAGCAACAATGAGGGAAAACAAAAAGGCGGGGGTCCCTGTAAAGACCTAAATTCCGCACAAATACGTGATCAAGGCCAAATGCTACGCGTTTCCCGCGGGCGCACTCGACCTTGAGGGGGCATTTGTGGGCACCGAAATTAGCCCACGGATTGGACCCGACCCGCATGCAAACCTGGCCCGCACACAACGGCCCGCATGCGAAACCTGGCCCGCACACAACGGCCCGCATGCGAAACTCGGCCCGCACACAACGGCCCGCATGCGAAACTTGGGCCCGCACACAACGGTCCGCATGCGAAACCCGACCCGCATGCAAACCTGGCCCGCACACAACGGCCCGCATGCGAAACTCGGCCCTCACACAACGGCCCGTATGCGAAACTCGGCCCGCACACAACGGCCCGCGTGCGAACTAGGCCCACGTGCGAACTCAATTCGTGCGCCTTGGCCCGACCCAAAGCAAACGGGTCCCACCGGACCCGCAACTCGGACACAAAGAGGGGGGCCCACCGGTCCCCCCTCTTGAAAACCGTGCCCCCCTCCTCATGGAGAGGTGGGGCCGGCCATAAAGAAAAAGAAAAAGAAAAAGAAAAAGAAAAAGAAAAAAAAGAAAAGAAAAAGAAAAGAAAAGAAAAAGTCAAAACCGCCTTGATGCGGGGGGAGGTGGCGTGGACGTCTACACAACCGTAGATCCGCGACGATCCCTCGATCCAACGGACAAGATGACGTTGCGTCGCCATCCGATCCAAAAGTGCAACAAAAATAACAACTCGATCTTTAAAGATCGAGTCACAACTAGCCCATAACCACTCCAACTAAAAAGGAGGAAATCGGGTTTGTTTCCCCAAATAAGGGAACAATATCTCGATGGTTATGAGGGGAGAGATTGGAGGAAACAAAAAGATTTCAGCAACATCTCCCCCAACCGCCCCCCTTTGCCTATAAATAGAAGGGGTCGGGGAAGGCAACAAAGGGTCGAAAGCTGAAGAGGAAAAGGCTCTGCAAAGACGAGCTCCAACGCTTGAAGACCGAAGGCTTCACGAGGCACGGCAAGCATATCCTACGGGAGTCCTTGGCCCTTCAAGTCCTCATCAACGTGAAGACCTTGCACTCGAAGATCAAAGCTTCGACTCCTCGCACGAAGAAGAAAGCTTGGAGAAGAAGACCCGGAGTCGTCGTCATCCCGACTTCTCCAACGATCTTCATCAACTCCGAAAAAGCCATAAGCAAAGGCCGGAGAAGAAGATCGAAGCCGACAACACCCGTCGTCTTCAACAAAGGCGTCGACTCCTCGCACGAAGAAGAAAGCTTGGAGAAGAAGGCCTGAAGCCGGTGCTACCCCTGCCGTCTTCGTCAACAAAAGCCGACGCTACAACCGTCGTGCGGAGATCGGTGCTACCCCCACCGTCTTCACCAACAAAGCCGACGCTACAACCGTCGTATAGAGATCGGTGCTACACCCGCCATCTCCAAAAGAAGCCTTCAACTCCAATCAAGCCAAACACGCCCGGAGAAGAAGCCGACGTCACAACCGTCGCCAGGTCCAAAAAGCCGAAGACGAAAGAGCGCTACGAAGAAGCTCCAACGCTTGAAGACCGAAGGCTTCACGAGGCACGGCAAGCATATCCTACGGGAGTCCTTGGCCCTTCAAGTCCTCATCAACGTGAAGACCTTGCACTCGGAGATCAAAGCTTCAACTCCTCGCACGAAGAAGAAAGCGTGGAGAAGAAGACCCGGAGCCGTCATCACCCGATTGCTCCAACGATCTTCATCAGCTCCGAAGACGCCATAAGCAAAGGCCGGAGAAGAAGATCGAAGCCGACAACACCCGTCGTCTTCAATCAAGGCATCGACTCCTCGCACGAAGAAGAAAGCCGGGAGAAGAAGGCCTGAAGCCGGTGCTACCCCTGCCGCCTTCGTCAACCAAAAGCCGACGCTACAACCGTCGTGCTAAAGCCGGTGCCACACCCACCGTCTTCATCAACAAAAGCCGACGCTACAACCGTCGCACGAAGATCGGTGCTACACCCGCCGTCTTCATCAACGAAAGTCGACGCTACAACCGTCGCACAAGCATCGGTGCTACCCCCGCCGAAAAGCCAAAACCGACGCCACAACCGTCGAGGAAGCCGGAAGAATAAAGAAGCCTTGAAGAAGTAACGCCAGTCGTTCGAGAAGAAGATCGAGTCAAAGCTAAAGTCAAAGCCGACGCAAGAAGCCAAAGCAAACGCACCGGTAAAGCCCGCGCTAAAGCAACGCACGTGCCAAAGCCAAGCAACTACGACGGTCACGAGCAAAGCACCGCACGTTCTAGCCGATACGACGCGAAGTCCGGAAGAACTAAAGCATCGCAAGTCTCTACCCGCCTACGTTCAAGCGCAAGTGCCAAAGCAAAGCAAACGCCAGAGCCACGCCAAAGCTACGCCAAAGCCGAAAGCTAAAGCCAAAGCTGACGCCAAAAACACGATCGACGCCGCGAACCGACGATCAAGGACGTCGAGGTCAAGCAAGGATCGAGGAAGACACGAAGACCGAGGAACGAAGCCCAAAGCCTCTCTAGCCGAGAAAGCGCGAAGCACGGACGGGACAAAATCAACGGCGGAAACTCCTTAGCCTCTCAAAAACCCTCACCCTGTAAAGACCTCTGTCCTGGGCAACCCCTTCAGAGCTCTCGCACGAATACCACGTGGAGACGCGGATCAAAGGGACCCTCCAGAGGATCTCTCCCACAATCTCCTGATCAAAGAAAATTTGTAATCTCGTGTGATCCGCAATAAAGACGACCCGAATCTTTTTCCGCGACCACAATCGGCTCCCACTAAGTTTTCTGTCTACGTACTCCCATCAGTACCAAACAATTCTTCAAGAACTACTTTACTAGTGGGCTTATGGTCTATTAAATAATTCTGCTCCAGGAATACGATGTTCGTCGAGACGACAACCTTTCTATCCTCAGGATCATAAAATAAACCACCCTTTGTCCCTTTTGGATCCCCAACGAATAAATATACCTTAGTCTTTGACTCTATCTTATCTCGCTTGTCCTTTCGCACATGTGCTGGACAACCTCAAATCTTAAAGTGCTGCAGACTTGGCTTTCACTTCAACTACAGCTCCCAAGGAGTTAGAGGTACTGACTTTGATGGAACAAAGTTCAAGGTATATGATGTCGTCTCTAGGGCATATTCCTAAAAACTAGGTGGCAATATTGCATAACTCATCATAGTCTGAACCATGTCTAACAAAGTTCGATTTCTTCTCTCAGATATATCGTTTTATTGCGGTGTCCCAAGTGTAGTCAATTGGGATACAATCCCATACTCACGCAGGTGCCCAATAAATTCATCCGATAGGTATTTGCCTCCTTGATCCGATCGAAGAGACTTGATACTCTTACCCGTCTACTTTTCTGCTTCAGCTCTAAACTCCTTGAACTTATCAAAGGATTCAGACTTCCACCGCATTAGGTATATGTATCCAAACCTTGAGTGATCATCCGTAAAGGTGATGAAATACTCGAAGCCTCCTATGGCACGGACACTTATGGCCCCACATACATCGGTGTGTACCAACTCTAATACCTTCTGAGATCTGCTACCTTTGGCTCGGAAAGTTCTTTTAGTCACCTTGCCTTCCAGGCAACACTCACATGTTGGTAGGCTCTCTGAAACATCTGGACTTAAAAGTCCTATCTTAACCAACCTGTGAATTCTGTGTGAGGCTATGTATCCAAGCCTTAGATGCCAAAGGAGTGTTGGATTATCTGAGGGATTTTTTCTTTTAGATAAATTAACCACACAGGCTTCAGTTATGTTATCCTGCTTATGATTGGAGTTAATTACATAGAGATCATTCTGTGTCTTTTCCTTACAAACAAAGGAACCATTCAATTTAATTAACACACCAGAAATATCAAATAAAACTGAAAAACTTTCATTATTTAATAAGGAAACAGAGATTAAGTTTCGTCTTAAGGACGGTATATAAAGTATATCTCTAAGTAATAAACTTCTTCTATTAAGAAACTGCAAGACGACATCTCTAACTTCTTCAACCTCTGCCACGGTCTCAGTTTCCATGCTCAGGATGATCTCCCCATTATCCAGTTTTCTTGTCTCCTTGAACCCCTGCAAATTTTTGCAAGCATGGTTAGTGGAACCAGAATCCACAATCCATGAGACTGGAGAACAACTGGATGCTACAAGGGATTCCACTATGTGAATTTGAGATATACCTGTCTCAGCCTTCTTGGGAGCCGCTCGGCAGTCACCCTTCCAGTGCCCCTTCTTGTCTCATCGGAAACATTTTCCTTTGGGCTTTGCCGGACTATCCTGCTTAGGAACCTGCAACTGCACCTGGCCCATCTTCACGGGCTTCGTAGACTTTCTTTTCTAAAACTTGACTTTGGCTTTCAGAGAAGACTTCCGCTCTACGTTTAGGGATTATGCTCCTACCTTCATCATATCCTCTGCCACCTGGAGCACCGCTAGGAGCTCAGCGTTAGTCATCTCCAACCGGTTAAGGTTAAAGTTGGTAACGAATTTTTCAAACGTTCTTGACAGAGACATAAGAAAAATATCGGTCTGGATCTCTGCATCCAAGATGACATCAAAAGAACCAAATTCATTCACATAGCCAAACAATTTCAACATATGATCTCGAATTAAAATCCCCTCTGCTATCTTCGTGGACACCAATTTCTTAATGGTCAGGTAACGAGTTACCTGACTACGACCCTCGAATATTTTCTTTAAATAGAGCATCATGTTTGAAGAGAAGGCCATGTCTTCGACTTGCTTCTGAAGGACGGTCTGCAAGGATGCCACTATATAGCATTTGCATATCTCATCAGTATCTAGCCAGTCTTTCCATTCCTTCAACTGGGCCTCAGTAGCACTTGGTCCCGGCATAGCCGGTTGAGGGGTACTTAGGGTAATTGAGTATTTACCAACCCTTAGGACGAGCATAAGGTTACGCTTTCAGTTCTCGTAGTTTGGTCCCGTAAGTTTGTTATCATTAAGGATGGAGGCAAGGGTGTCGAGCTTGGTCATAATTTCTGTAAATAATGGTTTAAAGAAAAAATTAGGGTCTACTATAATCTATTTTATAGAATTTAAAAATAGATAATGTTTACTCCAGCCGCTATGTCTTCACTACCTCAAGTGGAGACATCCAGGAATCTAAATTCCCTGGGCTCGAGCACTGAGGCTATTAGCCTTGAATTGGAGATAACATCTTGGTGAGAGCATGCAACCGCTTTTGCCAACGGGCTGTTTACGACCCAGTCTTCATCAGAATTACCCATGACAAGCTGAAAGACCTCCCAGTCTCCTTTTGGCCAGCTTTATGTGACCCGCAATGCGCAGCAACGGCGGCTTTACACAAGCTTTCAGATGCTTCCACAAATCTAGGTGGTGTCGGCAGGGGGGTTCGTATGCTCCCACGGTGCAGGAAAAAAACCATCACCACTGCCACCGGTATCCTCCATGTCCCAAAGGAAACCACGAGGCGAACCAGCATGGAAGAAAACACAGCTCTAACCCGGTGGGAATATCAAACTGCGTACCTCCCACCCAGACCCTTAGCCGGTTGATTGTGGAGGCTAGGGCTTCCCTTTTGGAGGGAACCTCTTACATATCCCTTCTTTATAAGGTTTTGTGCATATCTAGAAAGGTCACGACCTCCTAGACCTAGACCCTGGTCTACCGCGCTCCCACTAGGATTACAAACCTTCCCGCAAAGCATTAGTATCATTGGAAAATATCATAGTCCCTATCTTGAATACTCAGCTTTCGCCTTTCTTGTAAGGATCACATTATATAGATTCCAAGGATCCCGATACTTTACTAGTTTGCCCATAATCCTAAGATCCGGAGTCTAGCCTAAGGTCAACGTGGAAAGGACTCCCACTAGAATGACGTCTTATTCATAATTTGATACCTGATGTCATAGTAGACCTTATATTATTATAGGTTTCGATGCTGGCCAAATAGGGACATCCAACAACATCCGTCGGATCTCAACCTAATGGTGACATAACCAAATCGTGATGAGTTCACTAGAACTATATGGGTAAAAGGCATCACACTAGGGTTATCATACTTCTTATGGGGACATTAGTTATCTCTAAACAAATCTAACACTGTGTCTATCTCGGTGCATAGTACTTAGCTACCTAAACTACCACGAGGGCGGTTGCTACCTTTCCTTTTAGTTAGCCACCGGATTCGTACGTGTTAGAACCATACAGAGACAACGATGAATCCATAAGCTAAGTACTAACCCTAAGCCTGATCTAGAGACTAACTCACAAGCAAGATAGATAATTAATTTATCATCAGGGTTCTCTAAACACTAAGTAAAGAGAATAACAGAAAAAGCATCCAAATTGAATCAAGTCCAGGGTCTGACCCCTGAACCTGAATAGCACAGTCAAGATATCATGTTCTTCCATTCTGTACAATCTCTGACGACGATTCCGATCATCGACAACGTGCACGCTTTTGCCGGGTCTTTGTACTCCATGGTACCGCTTGCCCAAACCGTGGATATAGCATCATGTAGCATCATCTTCTTCTTTCTGTGACCAAAAAACTAACACGCTCCGAGCAAGTGCTCGTTCGTGTACAAGTTTGCTAGAAAGAAAAGAAATAATCCTAGAAAACATGACCAGGGAACCGAGGGTGGTCAACCTCCACCCCCGCCCATCTAGAGCCTTAAAATCCACAAGCATAATAATAATCAATGCAAAAATTAAATCTGGGGTTTGACCTCCCGAGGCATGCAATCACAGATTATTATTCAGCACGGCACCTGCAAAGAAACGATACATAGCATAATCCATATGCATGATCTACGCCGAACCCCGACGAAAACATATGCCATCATATATTCACATGATGTTTTCATGAATTCATGCAAGAAACACACACCGAAGCATGCTCTGATACCAATTGTTCGAATTAAATCCCATTATCAGAGTCGCAGCGGAAGCAAAAGGTAGATCCGAAGATCCTACGGTGTATGTTCCATTATAATTAATTCTGCAAAACAATCTAGCTACATGCAAATCTAGGATCTTAACATATGTGCGGACACCCTAGAGGCATACTACGATCTACGAAAAATATGGATGCATCTAGTTAGGTGTTTATAATCATCATACCTTGTGGATCTATGATCCGAAGAGAACGGAACGATGATGAACCGCACGTGAATTGCAAGGGAAGCTGTCGGATGGCACCTTATCCTTTGCGAATGGAGGAATCCTCGAAGTCCTATCTCTGAGTGCAAGGACTACGAGCCGACGGAGGAATTCATTGTGAAGACGACGGCGAGCCGCGAGATCACCTCCTTCTCTTTCTCTCTTCTTCCTTCTCCTTCCTTCCTCCTTCTTCTTCATTCTTCTTCCTCTTTCTTCCTTGGCCGAAACCATAAAGAGGGACAGAGGGAGAGGATGTTCGGGTTTTTCAAGAGAGGGAGAGCTTGGGCCAGCCCCCTCTCCCTCCAATCCCTTTATAGGGCCGGCCCTAACTCACATACGCAAGCTAGGGCCGGCCCCCTAGTGATTGGGATGAGGGGGGGCATTTTTTAGGGTTTTCACATGTCTATCGTGAGGTCTGGACGAAAACGCCCTTCACGAAAAATAAAACACTATAAGAGAGATTGAGTGAGGTGTGCTACTTGGAATCGAGTTCCGCCAGTGCCTATGAGCTCCTGGAATTATTCCGCTCATTTTAGGATCTATATTCAATATATTCTGAGCCATATTTTAGTATTTACCAAAATACCCTTATGGTCCTTAACACATGCGAATTAGGTTCTTAGGCTCCGGGCTTGCGCTCCATCGCGCTACTTCGCATCCAACGTATCCAACCAGGTTGGGGAACAATTCCTATATGCAATGACAGGGTGAAACCTTCAGGGTTCAAGATCTCTAGCTCCAACCGGATCCCTGATTAACTGTTCTGGTGACACACCGAAAGTTCCGTTAATCAGCCCTAATCCGATTAACCCGCGTAGCCAACCAGAGTGCGACGCGAGTTGAACTCTAGTGATCCTAAACTTATGGTACTCCCTCGTAACCCTATTCTCTACTATACTCTGATAATCCTTAGTCCCTCTTATTACTGGTGCCATGATACGACTCGGGCGGTGGGGAGCACCGTCAGATCCCGATCGATCATCTGACTAGGATTTGATGACTTATCATCTATAACACCATACACCTTTCGGTGCTATGCCTAGCATCCGGAACATCGTCAGTCATACTGACAACCACCAGGCCTGGGTTAACTGTGTGGACAAATTGACTCATCAAAATGCACCCATCCAACACTGGACATCGGATAACCTGTAGGGATTGCATGCCACTCAAGCGCCAGCCAGGTAACCCAACGTACCGTGGTATTGGACTATGGAAGATCCTCACACGTTGGCACATCAAAGCACCACACAACTGGTTGGCTCAGTGTACATGGTCCCTCAGGGTTAAGGACATATTATCTATAGTAGTAAGACGGTTTATGCACTAGTGTCTGAATCATTGAACTGTGCACCGTCTTGGTTCCTGTTCAACACAATCATCGTGCTTGGTCAGGTGAATGATAATCCCTTGTTCCCGTGATGGAGACTTCACCACATCCTCTACCTGCCAACAACTTACTCTCGGTGAAGCGACCGACATCACTAAAGCTGTGAACTAGTTCTAGGTCTACACAGAACTGGTCCACTGGGTCTCCCAAGCATGGATCCACCATGCGCCTTAGTGGCCTACTGTGTTCCCTAGGGTCCTTTTATTATATGTGTATTAACATATAGCAAAGTAGTATACTAATTAAAGCAATAACCAAAATCATATTTATTAATGTTAATACAGAAAATCCACGCTTAGGACACACGAGCTACAAATCACCCTGCAAGAAGCTTAGAGAAGCCTCTTGAAGTGTCCACATCATCTCAAATTTGAAAGGTGTTTTGACTGATGGGATTAGGTCAATCGATAAGAACAATGGGGCATGGTTGGACAGACAGACTTCTGGCCCTATTTGGATCGTCTCAGGATACAATGCCTTCCATTCAATAGATATCAAGAATCTATCTAGACTAGCCAGGATCAAGTCTTCCCTATTTTGGATCCAAGTGTAATTCCTCCCTAACAGATGAATGTTTATCAAGTCAAGGCTACGTATGAAGTTTGAGAAAGCACTCATGGCATTGTGATCCACCTTACTCCCTAGCCGCTCTCCAGTGTTTTTTGGTGACATTGAAATCCACTGCCAACACCCACATCCCATCAAATCTAGACGCAGGTATGGGACTTCAGACAAAAGGTCATCCCCGTGTTTATGGTTCGTCGGTTCGTAGACTGATGTGAGCATCCCCGCGTTTAACACGCGATCTAGTGTTTATGTGCTTTTAATTAGGGACTTTTTTATCATTTAAAGGGAATAAAAGTCAATTGAGAGACCTAATGTAAGTGTATATGTTTCGGGAGGGACCTGGTATATATAGGGATATTTTGGCGTCCTTATGTTAAGCATATCCTATGTCAGGGACCTAGCACTAACTATCCCTAATTAATAATAACAGGATTTAGAAAAACCACCGCTATTAATGGGATTCATTGTTCAGAATGTTAATGGGTGTGATTCAAAACCGAATGGTCGATGGGGTGAGATACAATGTCAATTCATTGTTGATATCACACACACACACACACAGAGAGAGAGAGAGAGAGAGAGAGAGAGAGAGAGAGAGAGAGAGAGAGAGAGAGAGAGAGAGAGAGAGAGAGAGAGAGATGAGAGAGAGAGAGAGAGAGAGGAGAGAGGAGAGGAGAGAGAGAGAGAGAGAGAGAGAGAGAGAGAGAGAGAGAGAGAGAGAGAGAGAGAGAGAGAGAGAGAGGAGCGAGAGAGAGAGAGAGAGAGAGAGAGAGATGAGAGAGAGAGAGAGAGGTTACAACTATAATGGCATCTATATTAAGCAATGCAGTTCAACAGTTCAACTACAACCATAATGTTTTACAACCTTCCTTTAACTGAATGACGTGCATCCAATTACAGCATTTCTATCCATCGGGGCTGAGTGTGATTCATCAGTCATCTGGTTAATAAAATTTCCCCTACATTAAAATGTGCATAAGAGGAGCTTCAGGCATAATTTGAAGAAAACATGTGCTGATAACCTTTCTTCACTCGAAGTTTCGCCTTTTGGAGCTAAACACAAAAGATACGGGCATCTCCTTGCGTCTCACTCTGCTAGACGATGATGTGGTTTTAGGTTTGTGAGTTCATCTCTCCGCCTGATGTTGACAGTGTGCCTTTTTTTTTGGAGAAAATTAACAAAATGGAGTGTGTTCGTTCAAAAAGTGCTACAACACATTGCGGTTTTTTATTTACTACAGTGATTTCACTGTAGCAAATTTTAAAAAAGCGATATTTAAAAAAATAAATTGTTTTAGATTTTTGCTACAGTGAAATCTTTGTAGCAATTGTTCCTCTTTAATAGCGAATTGTTGCTCTTTGTTACAGTGAAATCACTATAGCGATATTTTTCTTAAAATCTCGTTTAAAAACATTTGCTACAATGAAATCACTATAGCAATTATTCATCTTTAGTAGCAAATTGTTTCTCGTTAGTACATTGGTAAAGGAGTAACAATTTCGAGGAACAATTGCTACTGTGGTACCGAATTGTTTCTCTTTGGTACACTGTAGCAAAGAGCAAGAATGTGGTACTAAAGAGAAACAATTGCTACAGTGAAAATCAATTGATCCTCTTTAGTACGGAATTGTTTCTCTTTGCTACAGTTAAATCACTATAGCAATTGCTACTGTTTATTACCGAAGTGTTACTCTCCACGTGATTTCCTTATACAATTGCATGTAGGGGGTAAAATGGATATTTGCCAAATGAAAGGATCTAAATAATCAAAAATATTTGGATGTCCTATATGTTAATTCAAATGTTATGTCAGGGATCAATCACTAATTATCCGTATTAGTTACTCTATTGTTTTGCATGAGGAGAAGAAAGTCTCCTACATGGGTACGAGGTTTGCCAGAGAAGAGGGTAGGGGTAATGTTAATGGGCATTAAAGAGAAGAGGAAGGGATGCCATTATTAATCAACAGTAAACCCATACACTAATGGTGAGCACCTATGCACGAATGGTGGGTACGGTTTGCAAGGGAGGAAAGACTACCCACATGGTGTTGGGCATTAAAGAGTACTAAACTTTATAAAAAAGAAAAATTAAAGAGATCGAAATTGAGACCATCTTTAGAGAATGAAATTCCTCCTTCATTGTAGTAAGCTTGAGTTGAAGGTTCCATAAAAAATGATGCGAGATCACACACACACACACACACACACACACACAGAGAGAGAGAGAGAGAGAGAGGAGACGAGAGAGGAGAGAGAGAGAGAGAGAGAGAGAGAGATGAGAGAGAGAGAGAGAGAGAGAGAGAGAGGAGAGAGAGAGAGAGAGAGAGAGAGAGAGAGAGAGAGAGATCACACACAGACACAGACACAGAGAGGTTGATCATCTTCATTACATCGATACTTATATTGCATTTTTATATTCTTCTTCCTATCTGTATATCTATACTATTTTTTATGAGAGAGAGAGAGAGAGATATAAAAACGACGCGAGATCACACACACACACACACACAGAGAGAGAGAGAGAGAGAGAGAGAGAGAGAGAAGAGGAGGAGAGAGAGAGAGAGAGAGAGAGAGAGAGAGAGAGAGAGAGAGAGAGAGAGAGAGAGAGAGAGAGAGAGAGAGAGGTTGATCATCTTCATTACATCGATACTTATATTGCATTTTATATTCT
>OX393559.1:25559302-25634787 GCA_947650365.1 Chamaelirium japonicum | reverse complement strand
TACACTAGATCGCGTGTTCTCTCTATAACTTACTTAATTTCCTTGCTCCCAAAAGAATAAGGAGTGGAAAAGAATAGATGAAACATTATTTCCTCACTTAATTTCTTTCCTCTAAAAAGAACAAGGGAGAGGAAAACGAAGTAATCAATATATAAGTCAATTGAAATCATTTTTGTTTTTGTAAGAGAGTGAAAATGAAAAGAACACACACCTTATAATCTTTATATTTTAGGAAAGTGACTATTTTTTTTTGAAATTTATGTTTTTTTTTTTGCTTCTAGTTGTAAATCCCTTTTAAATTCAACAATTTATTTGGTTTGACATGCTACATGAAAGTTGTAGAAAAAAATACAATGAAAAAGTTACTCATTGCCACTTTGATGACTTTTGGGGCATCACTTTGCTTGAAACTAATGATTGATTATATAATGCAGCCATATTGGCTTCATAATGTTGAAAGGCACATATTGTCTTCTATGGAATATGTGTTTTCTATATGCTCTTGCTTTCGCTATCACATGGCTTCTGTGGTTATTTCTTTAAACACTCAAAGCCATAAGAACATTCATGAATAGCTATGGACCATGTTTTTTCTTCTTATGTTTTTTAGGACCCTCATATAACTTGGATTTTCATAAGGGCCCCTCAATATTTTTTTACCATGATATTGGAGACCTTTATTAGCTCCCATATGGCAAGTGACATTTTTTAAGGGAAATTTTATTCGGACTCCAAAATGACGAGTCTACTCCGTTTCTTATGGAAAACTGTTTCCCTCTTTTTTTATGGCAAGAATACCTTCACTATCCCATACCTCATTCTTCCTTCCCAGAGGTACCCCCATCTTCCTCCTTCCATGCTCCATCCCCTCCGAACAGGCCTCCATACCCCATCACCCACCCAGTGGTACCCCATCCTCCTCCTTCCATGCTCCATCTCCTCTGAATAGGCCTCCGTACCCCAACTCTTTAATTTCATAAAAAATAACATCAAAGAGAAATCAAGACCATCTTTAGAGAATGAAATTCCTCCATTGTACGTAAGCTTGAGTTGAAGGTTCAATAAAAATGACGCGAGATCACACACACACACACACACACACACACACACAGAGAGAGAGAGAGAGAGAGAGAGAGAGAGAGAGAGAGAGAGAGAGAGAGAGAGAGAGAGAGAGAGAGAGAGAGAGAGAGAGAGAGAGAGAGAGAGAGAGAGAGGTTGATCATCTTCATTACATCGATATTTATATTGAATTTTTATATTCTTCTTCCTATCTAGATTGATGAATTGTTATTTTTTAATCTTGATATCTATATATTTTTTATTTCACTTTTGATTTGGGTTGATGAGTTGTTCTTATTTAATCGTGATCAGTAGTGTACCCAAAAACTTCCAAAATTAAAAATTTGAGAAGTGGCCTATATGGATTTTTTTTTTTTCTGCTTTGGTGGGACCCCATTAGCCCCCCCTTGGTTCTGCCCCTTATCGTGATGTAGTATAATTTGTTGTTTGATTTTATTAATTTCTTTGGATTTGATTTGAATTTTTTTTTTCCAAAAAGCTTTGTGAGACATGGACAGTTTCGAAGTCTCATGGATACTTACAAAAGAGAAGGTATAAATATCTCTGATAATGGTTTTATTCATTGGTATTGTTGATGTCATTCAAAATGTGTCATCTTATTGTTGATTATGTTTGGTTCATATCTCTTTCACTTATAATCTTTTTTTTTTTTTTGAGAAATCATTTTTATAATCTTATATTTCAGAAAGTGAATATATTTTCTTTAAATTTGTGTTTTTTTTTGCTTCTAACTGTAAATCTCCCTTTAAATCCAACAATTTATCTTGTCCGACATACTACGTGAAAGTTGTATAAAGAAATACAATGAAAAAGGTTACTTATCGCCACTTTAATGGCTTTGGGGAATCATAATGTTGAAAGGCACATATTGTCTTCTATGAAATATGTGTTTTTTGTACACTCTTTCTTTCGCTATCACATGGCTTCCGTGGTCCTTCCTTTAAACACCCAAGGCCATAAGAACATTCATGAATAGCTATGGACCATGTTTTTTCTTCTTCTATTTTTTAGGACCATCATAGAACTTGGATTTTCAAAAGGCCCCTCAATATTTTTTTCCCATGATATTGGGGACTTTTAGTAGCACCCATATGATAAGTAGCATTTTTAAGGAAATTTTGTTCAGACCCCAAAAATGATGACTCTACTCTGCGTCCCATGGGAAACTATTTCTCCTTTTTTTTTTATGGCAAGAATACCTCCATTGCTATCCCATACCCCATTCTTCCTTCCCGGAGGTACCCCATCCTCCTCCTTCCATGCTCTATCCCCTCCGAACAGGGCTCCATACCCCATCACGTACCACCCCCCTTCCTCCTTCGAGGCTCTGCCTCCCTTGACGCCCACGTATAGCTTACATCGGCACCTCCACTGCCTTTGACATCGACCTCCTCTGCTCTTTCCTCATTCCCCTCTCCTTCCTCCCATTTCCTTCCCAATTATGGAAGAATATAGAGCTTCATTCGATATGATCTTGTCAAATATTCCAAAATCCATTCGGCAGGATCCTGCTGAATATTCTGAACTTTATTCGGTAGGAGACTACTGATCAAGATGGAGTTCAGAGTGTTCGGCATGATCTTGCCGAATGTAGCTTAAAATATTTAATAGGATCATACTGAATGTGGTTCAGTTTGCTACGACAATGGGGGAGGAGGGGGGAGTAAAGAGGAGAAAGGAGAGGGGACAGAGGGAAATGATGGGAGGAAATGCGAACGTTGGAGGGCGGTGGTGGTGCCGATGCTAGAGGCCGACATCGAAGGTGGCGAAGTCCTAAGAGATGGGAAGGAGGAAGGAGAGGGGATTTTAAAGGAAGAATAGAAGTGATCAGAGGGATGATATTTGGCACCCAGCTGATATCACTCATGCCCAATGGTATGAGCAACATGGCGTGCACCGAATTACGGGTGGCAATGGGTCGGGTTCGGGTCGGGTTCGGGTCGGGTTGTGAGACATATGTATAAGGGCAAAACACCTAACCCGAAACCGACCCGTTTAATAAACGGGTCAAAAACTTAAACCCAAACCCGACCCGCCTAATAAACGGGTTGACCACGACCCGACCCGTTAAAACCCGTTTACTAAACGGGTCGGGTCGTGTCGGGTCGGGGTTGGCTCGGGTTGGGTCAACAGAACCCATGTAAACCTGTCGGGTTGGGTAAAGACCAGTCGGATTGGGCCGGGTTTGATCGGGTTGGGTCGGGTTGGCTCGGTTGGTTCAGGTTGGGTCGGGTCGGGTTGACACGACCCATTTGTTAAACGGGTCAAGTCGGGTCAATCGGGTTATAAGTACAAACACGAACCCGACCCATTAAATAAACGGGTCAATCGGGTCGACCCGTTTATGACCCGAACCCGTTTAGGCCAAACCCAAACCCGCTAACTTTGGGTCAGGTTCGGGTCGGGTTGGCGGGTCGGGTCAAGAATTGCCACCCCTACACCGAATGGGATGGCAGTGGGGGCCCAACCCGTGAATGGGATGACATCCTAAAGCGCTCCCAGATGCCACATCACTTGTTCCTGGTACAAAGGAGGCCGAGTAGCATTTCTTTATATTAATAAAACTTTTTTATGTAGTAACTAAACTTGTAAGTGGTTTTTTTTTTGTACTTCTCTCTCCCATGTTGAACAGGTTCCCTATTTACTTTCCCTCAAAGTCATTGTGCTTGGTTTGTCCATGCGAATCATGACAAATGATGTCATGTTTAAAGGATTATGGAAATAATAAATAGCGCTGTGGCTGCCTCCCTCGGTTTTGATCTTCGGACATAATAAATGTTATGCTCTAACCATCGTGTCCTTTGAGCGCTGGCTGGTCCTACAAAAAAAAAATTGTAAGTGTTTTTTTTTTTACACAAATTTTTTTTTGGTACATGTTCCATCCACACCCACCATATGAGTATCAGGCCCTCGACTGTCCAGGGCAAGAGGGCACGGAGTCAACAACCCCCACACCTACAAGCTAATCAACGAGTGCAGACCTCTACTACACTCAAAGCAAAGAGGGAGTGCCACATCGAGCCAAGAGAGGTTATCGAACCATAGGTAGTGCTCACTGGGAGCGATACCACTACCAACTGCCCAAAGCTGCTGTGGAAGCATTTTTCCATTTGTAATAGTAGAAAACTAAGGATCTATTTTTTAGGAGCTCTTAGCCAACTCTAAATGTACATGTAGACCCTTAATGTTCACCCCTCGGAATATATATATATATATATATATATATATATATATATATATATATATATATATATATATATATATATATATATATATATATATATATATATATATTTATATATATATATATATATATATGAGGAATGGGATGCTGCATATCAAAGCATCGTTTTTGCTGCTTTGATAGGTTGTTTGACCATCTTAAAAGTTTTGGAATTTGATGAAATTTGGTGAGGGTGTTGTCTAGGGTAAGATGATCATCCTCACAAAATTTTTATCAAATCCAAAACTTCTAAGAGGGTCAAATGGTCAAAGCAAAATGCTTGCAGAATTTTAACGGCGACTGCAGACGACTGATTTTGTTTCGACCATTTGAACCCCCCTAGAAGTTTTGGAATTTGATGAAAATTTGTGAGGATGATCATCTTACCCTAGACAACACCCTCACCAAATTTCATCAAATTCCAAAACTTCTAGGATGGTCAAACAATGTCTCAAAGCAGCAAAAAATGCTGCTTTGATAGGCAGCATCCCATTCCTCTCTCTCTCTCTCTCTCTCTATATATATATATATATATATATATTATATATATATATATATATATGAGCAATGGGATGCTGCCTATCAAAGCGGCGTTTTTACTGCTTTGAGACATTGTTTGACCATCCTAGAAGTTTTGGAATTTGATGAAATTTGGTGAGGGTGTTGTTTAGGGTAAGATGATCATCCTCACAAATTTTCATCAAATTTCAAAACTTCTAAGAGGGTCAAATGGTCGAAGCAAAATGCTGCAGATTTTAACGGCGACTGCAGACGACTGATTTTGCTTCGACCATTTGAACCCCCTAGAAGTTTTGGAATTTGATAAAAATTTGTGAGGATGATCATCTTACCCTAGACAACACCCTCACCAAATTTCATCAAATTCCAAAACTTCTAGGATGGTCAAACAATGTCTCAAAGCAGCAAAAAATGCTGCTTTGATAGGCAGCATCCCATTCCTCTATATATATATATATATATATATATATATATATATATATATATATATATATATATATATATATATATATATATATATATATATATATATATATATATATATATATATATATATATATATATAGAGGAATGGGATGCTGCCTATCAAAGCAGCATTTTTTGCTGCTTTGAGACATTGTTTGACCATCCTAGAAGTTTTGGAATTTGATGAAATTTGGTGAGGGTGTTTATATGGTAAGATGATCATCCTCACAAATTTTCATCAAATTCCAAACCTTCTAGGGGGTTCAAATGGTCGAAGCAAAATCAGTCGTCTGCAGTCGTCGTTAAAATCTGCAGCATTTTGCTTCGACCATTTGACCCTCTTAGAAGTTTTGGAATTTGATGAAAATTTGTGAGGATGATCATCTTACCCTAGACAACACCCTCACCAAATTTCATCAAATTCCAAAACTTCTAGGATGGTCAAACAATGTCTCAAAGCAGCAAAAACGCTGCTTTGATAGGCAGCATCCCATTCCTCATATATATATATATATATATATATATATATATATATATATATATATATATATATATATATATATATATATATATATATATATAGAGAGAGAGAGAGAGAGAGAGAGAGAGGAGAGAGAGGGCTGATCTAGTGAGAAACTCCTTATTTGCGAAACCTTGTGTGAAACCCCCCTAGAGGTTTTAGAATTTGATGAAACTTGGTAGGCATGCTACCTATGCCATGTTGATCATTCTCACAAAATTTCATCAAATTCTAAAACCTTTAGGGGTATCAAATGTTAGAAAATTTACTGACGGTTCATAAAAACCGTTAATTTGATTATCTAATTTGATGCCCCTAGAGGTTTTAGAATTTGATAAAATTTTGTGAGGATGATCAACATGGAATGGATAGTATGCCTACCAAATTTCATCAAATTCTAAGACCTCTAGGGGGGTTTCGCACAAGGTTTCGTAATAAGGGGTTTCTCACTGGATCGGCCCTATATATATATATATATATATATATATATATATATATATATGAGGAATGGGATGCTGCCTATCAAAGCAGCGTTTTTTGCTGCTTTGATACATTGTTTGACCATCCTAGAAGTTTTGGAATTTGATGAAATTTGGTGAGGGTGTTGTCTACGGTAAGATGATCATCCTCACAATTTTCATCAAATTCCAAAACTTCTAAGAGGGTCAAATGGTCGAAGCAAAATCTGCAAAATTTGCAGTCACCGTTAAAATCTGCAGATTTTGCTTTGACCATTTGACCCTCTTAGAAGTTTTGGAATTTGATGAAAATTTGTGAGGATGATCATCTTACCCTAGACAACACCCTCACCAAATTTCATCAAATTCCAAAACTTCTAGGATGGTCAAACAATGTATCAAAGCAGCAAAAAACGCTGTTTTGATAGGCAGCATCCCATTCCTCTATATATATATATATAAATATATATATATATATATATATATATATATATATAGATGGGGAGCCTACACTCGAGGTGCAGCAAGAACGCTGCACCTCAAGCATTGTTTACATACCTAGAAGTTTTGGAATTTGATGAAATTTGGTGAGGATGTTTTCTAGGGTAAGATGATCATCCTCACAAATTTTCATCAAATTTCAAAACTTTTAAGGGGGTCAAATTGTCGAAGCAAAATCTGCAGATTTTAACGGTGATTGCGGACGGCTGATTTTGCTTTGACCATTTGACCCCCCTAGAAGTTTTGGAATTTGATGAAAATTTGTGAGGATGATAATGTTACCCTAGACAACACCCTCACCAAATTTCATCAAATTCTAAAACTTTTAAGTAGGTAAACAATGCTTGAGGTGCAACGTTCTTGCTGCACCTCGGGTGCAGACTCCCCGTCCCCTATATATATATATATATATATATATATATATTTCCTTGGCACACTTGTGATTCCATAAGGTGTTCCGTAGGTAAGGTGTTGCATCACAACCATCAATATGGGCTGAGTGTCATTCACCATTTGTTGGTTGGCATCTGTTGCTACTGACCACCATCTATATCAATATAACATGCTATAGCTATTCACAAGCTGATTAGGATAAACAGATCCAGGATTAGATCTGTTTATCGATCGAAATCGAAAGAGTGAGAATTTTATTAAAAACCTACTATAAAGATTATGAATACATATTTAATGATATTTAATAACCATTTGATATTAATTAATATTTTTTTTGGAATGTTAATTAGTACACTCTAACAAGTGAATCACATCCTAAAGACAGCCGTGGTTGCTAAAGGCAGGTGTTCGAGTGACGACAAGTACGTCGCCATCAAAGACGGCCGTCCGAGTGCCAGCACGGGCATTTACTATGATATGGACCTCTTGGAAAGAAAGGGACCCGACGGGAGTAATGGTATTTGAACAAACTGGTTTAACAATCTCATTGACATATGAGTCATATGACACAGTAAGGCCTCCCCATCAAATTGTTCTCCCTGATGGGTGCGCTGGCACTTGCTTATAGACCAATGGAGATGTGCCATGATTCCTCTCCACTGATGATGGTCTCCTCGTTGGCGATTTGGGAAGTGACATGTGGCGATCCAAAAACCAACGGCCATGATTTGGGGTGGTCACTGACAGCGACGGTGGCGATGGCTGAACGAACGACAACAGATGATGGGCGGCGGCCGGGGGTGCTGGCATCCCCCCTATGATTTATTTCATGATTATAGATCGTGGCCGTTAGTTTTTTTCGGATTGTCACATGTCACCCTAGGGTTTATCTCATGATCATAGATCATAGATCGTTAGTTTTCGGATCGTCACTTGTAGTTCCCCCTAGGGTTTATCCCATGATCACAGATCGTGACTGTTAGTTTTCGGATCGTCACATGCTGCTCCTCAAATCCTCAGCAATTGATAGGGGAGACAGATCATGAGGGGGTGAGAGTCGAACCCATAGCGGGGCTGCAATTGTTACCGGACATATGCTGCACTCGTTATAAACCTTTTAATAGTGCACGTGGCATATTTCGACTGGGCAGTAACCAAGTGCAGCGTACCCTTCGGGTCACAAACATGCTCTCGTCTGTTTGTGCCTTTGCCTGCTGGTCGGGACTGGGTGAGATTCACCGATCGAGGCTGAGCGCAACGGATGGCTGTGCTCCGAACACATCATTCTGGTCAACAAATGTCTGTAAAACATGCTAGTTTAGGAGAATATAAAGTCCAAATAGTCTAGGGTGCAATTGAGCCAAAACCCAACATAGAACACTATCTGATGGGTCAATAACGTAATGCAACAGATTCAACCTCAGGGAATCATCAAAAATCCTTACAACTCAACTTAGACATACCCACAAATCATTACTTTCAATCACCAAAACTAGATAATTGACATACATACCAATAGAACTCAAATGGACATACTGGATACACCTTCCGATCGACTATTCTGAAATTTTTGTTACTTCCTCTCTTTCATGTTGGAGTGGTTCTCTGTTCGACTCCCGATATGGACATCGTGGAGCGAACTTTTTCTCAAGGCCGTTGTGCCTTGTTTGTGTGGGCGAATCCAGGCCGTTGATGTTATGTTCACTGGATTATGAAAAAAATAAATGGGGACTTTGTGAGAAGCCCTTCTTAAGAGATTGTTTTGAGCTGCAGTCCTGACAACCTTTTAATTTGAGTTAGAAACCCTTTTGGATGAAAATGTTCCTCACCTCACTTCAAATTTATGCTTTGCTGCCACTCATCCTAAAACTAAACCGAACCCTATACCTAACCCTAAACCCTAAGATCTATAGGCCATGGGATGAACCGTAGACCTAATCCGAGCCCATCCGAATATCTTTTGCCGCCAGCCTCTCGTCTCCGTTGCTCGCTATTGCCAGGGCAAAAAAAAAAAAAACCTTAATTTACAAACAACATGATAATCATACATAATCGTAGCATCATCAATTATATGTGCCGCGTGTTTAATCACTCTTATACGAATCACATTCTTGTGATTCTTTTTTTTTTTGAGAACCCCTCCAACGGGAGGGAGGGTTTGGTGGACCCCGACCAGAATCAATTAAAACTCAAGAAATGATGCTGTTGCAGAAAAAGAAAGCCTCCTCCCCTAGCTTGTCACGCCAAGGAATAATCCAAGTCTCGAAAAGAGAAACCACTGAACGACGTAGATTCTCCTGCCCGGCCGAAGAAGCATTGAAGATCCGATTATTCCTCTCAAGCCAGATCACCCACACAATCGCCATGACCAACACATCCCAAGGTTTCCTGATGCCTAGCGGAACCCTCCTCCTCCTCCAGGAGCTCCAAAGACCTCGAAGAGATCGAGGGTGTGAGAGAATACCGGCCTTGCCTTCGAAATGGTCCCACAACTGCCGAACGAAGGGGCACCCAAGTAACAGATGCGATGAGGTCTCCTCCTCTGCATTGCAGAAAGTACAAAGAGCGTCCACAGCCTGGGGATGGTGCCTCCGCAACAGGTTCGCCTTAGTAAGAATCTTATTCCTCGAGGCCATCAGGGAGAAAATCTGGACCTTCGAAGGCGCCTTCGTCCTCCAAATAGCCTTCGACGGTCTATGATTGTGCACTCGAGGTAGGAGGTGCTCGTAAAAGGATCTCACAGAGAATACTCCGGAGGAAGAGCAGTTCCACCGGACCGTATCCCGCCCGGAACTGAAGGTAGCCGCTTGCAAAATCACATAAAGATCCTGCAGCTCCCGTCGACCGACCCGATCTAAAGGAGCTCGGAGTCTAATCTTCCAGCCGATAGAGTCCCCCCTCCGGCAAGCCTGGGATCGGACCGACGCTCCCCTGTTCCGGGCCAAAGAAAAGAGAGACGGGAAGAGGTGCTCCAATGGCCTATCACCGATCCAAGTGTCACGCCAGAACCTGATGGCCCGTCCGTCACCTAAGGAAAGAGTGGTTGCCTCTCTGTAGAGGTCCTTGACCTTGAGGACGCCTCGCCAAAAATGCGAAATTCTTCCCGAGACTCTACTCCGCACGTGTAGTGGGGAAAACCTCCGGAAATAACGGGACAGAATAACTTCCCTCCAAGAAGCATCCGTACCTTGCTGTAATCTCCACCACCACTTCCCCAGCATCGAGATATTGAACCGGCGCAGATCCAGGACACCTAACCCGCCCAGCTTCTTTGGGAGACAGACCTGGTCCCAACGCATGAGGTTGTACCCTCCTGTAGAAGAGCCCGTACCATGCCACAGAAAAGAGCGCCTGATCTTGTCGATCCTGTCAATGACCCAGGTTGGCAGGAAATAGAAAGACAGGTAGTAAGATGGGATTGACGAAAGTACAGAATTCACCAGAACAAGCCGGCCACCAGAGGACAAAAATCTGCCCTTCCAACCCTCCAAACGCCTCTCTATCTTCAAAATCAGCTGTTCCCAGTCCTCCCGCCTGAGAGCTCTATCGCTGATCGGAAGACCCAGATACTTCATCGGCAAGGTACCTTCTCTGCAATTCAACAACCTGGCCAAACCACCGCCGGCTTCCCCTGAACCGAAGTAGTACAGGCTGCTCTTCTGGAAGTTGATCTTCAGCCCTGAAGTCAATTCCAGCCCGTATAGGAGGATCTTCAAAGAGACCATCTGAAAGGGACAAGCTTTGGCGAAGAGTAACGAATTGTCCGCATAATGTAAATTCGAAGTAGTCCAACCATGTCCGCCCACTCCCTTCACCAGACCTTCAGCGTTGGCCTTGCGAACCGCAGCATCGAAAGCGTCGACCACCAAGATGAACAGATAAGGGGAAAGTGGGCATCCCTGCTTCAGGCCCTTGTAAACTTTGAAGTCTCGACCCTGCTCCCCATTTATAAGGCAAGAAATCTTAGAGGAGACCAAAATCTCTCTGATCCAGGACACCCACCGAGCAGAAAATCCCTTGGCTTCCAGAAGCCTAAGGAGGAAGTCCCACCGAATCTGATCAAAGGCCTGCTCGAAGTCGATCTTGAGCAATACCCCTTCCTCTCCGGACTCCCTCAGGTGGAAGATAGTCTCGTGGGCTGCCGCTACACTGTCGAGGATCAGACGCCCCTTAATGAAGGCTGTCTGGGAAGGGTAGACCAGCAGAGAGATGTTGTCGGCCAGTCTATTCGCTAGAATCTTCGCCACGATCTTGTAGAGGCAGTTAGACAGAGAGATCGGCCTGAAATCTCTAATGGTCTCTGCAGAAGATTTCTTAGGGAGCAGGATAATCCAAGAGTGATTTAGGTAATGAAGACGCACCTTGCCCGAAAAGAAATCGCTCAGGACTTGACCAAATGGGTCATGTTAACCCAACCCGATCTGACCCGAACCAACCCGACGCAACCCGATCAAACCCAGCCCAATCCGACCTAACTTGACCAAACCCGACCGGTTTACATGGATTCTGTTGACCCAAACGACCCAACCCGACCCGTTTAGTAAACGTGTCATACAGGTCGGGTTGGGTCAACCCGTTTATTAGATGGGTTAGATTTGGGTTTAATTTTTTGACCAATTTATTAAATGGGTCGGGTTTGGGTTGAATGTTTTACCCTTATACCTATGTCTCAACCCGACCCGATCCCTCTACTTGGTAGTAACGGGAAGTGGTTGACCCGTCTATCCAATAGGTTGATGTTAACGGGAATCTGGTAATCCTAACATCCTAGGAATGGTCATAAAATACTCCCAGGAGCTTTTTACAAATACAGAAATCTATGAGGACTGCCAATGTAATCTAAACAAATAGGAGTTTCTATGTAAAATCAACATTTGATATGGACTTGTATGCAAAAGTTCTCCTCCCTCCCCACCCTCAGAAAAAAAAAACAGTCACGGACTCACGGGATCATTCTGGAAATCCTATCAATGAATGATACACATATGCTTCTCATCATGAACCCGGTGTCTGTATGCCAACCACCGTGGAGGGCCATATTGTGGCCGTTGTTCGCCATGTGCTCTCTCTCTCTCTCTCTTTTTTCTCTCTCTTCTTTCTCTCTCTTGTCTCTCTCTCTCTCTCTCTTCTTTCTCTCTCTTTCTTCTCTCTCTTCTGGTCTGGTAGTCGAACCTATTCATGTATCTTTTCTGTTCTACTAGAGTCCTCCCCACTCGGGGTGTCTTGATTCCCGGACGACAAAGGTGTTTTGTCCCCATTTTTGTTCTTGACAATGACCTGGATCTCGTGGCCCTGGATGATCGCCAACAGTCACGGGGCTGCCAGACCATCCCCAGAAAGGGCTTCTCGGTTCTGAGTTCTGACCCGGTTCCCTTCTTCCCTTGACCTGTCATTTGGTTTGCAGCCATATCCCTCATTGGTGAACTGCATGCACGTGAAGACGAACCTCCATGTTTTTTTTTTTTTTGGATATATTAGATATAGAGTTACTGTTAATCCCACCATAGTTGTGGTAATGTAATGATATGCATTCTCTCCTTATATAAGGAGATTTATTCTTATGTAATGATACGAGATATTACAAGGAGTTTTCTCTCGAAACCCTAATCTCTCTTTTTTTCTTTCTTTATAACATGGTATCAGAGCCGGTCTAGGGTTTCAGAGATCTCATCTCTAGCCACGGCCTCCTCGATCGCCGCCGGCGATTTCGAGGAGGCCGGACCTAGTAAAATTTAATTTTTCTTTATTGACCCGGTCCTCTGCGATCGACCCCTGTGATCGCCCCCCCTGCGCGCCCTTGCATCCCAGATCCAGTGCCCGTGTGCCCCCCCTCCTCTCTCTTGAGCGCCCCCCGTTCTCTCTCTTGAGCGCCCCCTCCCTCTCTCAGTCGCCGGACCACCATTATCTATTTATCGACGATCTAGTCGTGGAGAACCTCTGCACCGCGATTGCCTCTCTCGCGCTCCATTCTCGTGGATTCTTCCACCGCATCTCAACCGCCTCTTCTTCGTTGCTCACCTCCCTGGTCGGCTATTCGCCAGCGTCCTGCGTCTGCCGGCCGATCTATGCTCGTGCCTTCTACCGGTCTGCCTATGCCAGCACTCGTGCCCTATGCCCTGCCTACTATGCCGGCCTACCTATGCTTTGCCATCCTATTGGCCCACACGTGCCTTGCTCTTTGTCGACTTGTTTCCGCCTTGCGCTCTATTGGCCTGCCTGCGCCTGCACTCGTGCTCTGTGCCCTTGTGCCTTTTTGGTACGCCTGCACCTTGCAGTCGTGCCCTGCGCACTTGTACTTTGTCGGTTCGCCTGTGCCTACACTCGTGCTCTGCGCCCTGCGCCCTACGCTCTACCGGCCCACCCGTTCCTTGCCGATCGAGCTTCTCTCCTTCGGCGTCTCTCTCCTTAGCCGTTGTCTTATCCTCTTAACTTATTACACTCTACCGGCCCGCCCTATGTCTTGCCGATCGAGCTTCTCTCCTTCCGGTGTCTTTCTTCTCCTTAGCCATTGTCTTATCCTCTTTTTCCGGTTGTGCAACTCTATCAGATCTTTGACTCTATCATTTCTCCATAGTCGCACGGACCCTCGGAGCTTCTCTTTCCGGCCACTCTTGTGCCGGCTCTCGGATCTTTTCTCTCCCTTGTCTGTGATGATTGAGATCTTCTACGAGGTGTCAAGTGTTTACTTCGGCCGAGTGCTTGCCTCCTGTGAGATCTCATGTATCCACACCTTTCTTAGCCGATCTCTCACTTTTCGGCCTCCATCATTACAGGCTTCCATCTCCGCCAGTTTCCTCCGCCCCAATCCTTTGTAATCATTGCTAGTTCCCTGATTGACCTGCTTATAGGTTGACTAGGTTTCCTCGGTTGTCCTGCTTGTAGGTTAATCGGATTTCCAGGATGACTTCCTTGTAGATCACCCTGACACTATCTTTACTTTACAGCATAAAAATAGGATATTTGATGTAATTTTTTTTCTTTTCTTTTATTAAGCAAACTGATGTCGATTTATACCTTACATCAGTTTGACGGAGGGTATTAGATATAGAGTTACTATTAGTCCCACCTTAGTTGTGGTAGTGTAATGGTGTGTGTTCTCTTATTATATAATGAGATGTATTTTTATATAATGATATGAGATAATATAAGGAGTTTTCTCCCCAAACTCTAGTCTCTCTCTCTCCCTCTTTCTTCGTAATAGGGTAAGAGATGAGCCTCCTTGATGAAAGCTTTATATTTATAGAGATTTTTTTAAAAAAATAATAAACTTAAAAGTGCTTGACCAAAAAAATATTAGACTAGCGCTCTGACAGTGACATGGTAGGTCATTATGGAAAAACGCTCACTACGTCAGTTTAAATTTTTTTCACATATGAGATAAACCTGGCATCCAAGATGCCCCTGCATTCGAGATGCCGGGTTTAATAAAAATTATATAATGCATTTTGAATGGAATAGAGATACGTCAACACTTTAGGCTGATAAATATATCTTGTTTGTTGCTAATGAAGTAAATATTTATTTTTAAAAAAATTCTCCCTTATTTATATTGTTTTTTTGTATTTGCTATTTTTTAATTTCTCTATGCTTTTTATGGAGTTCAATGGATTTTAGGGTTTGGGACTATACTAAATGTATTTACAATGAGATTTTAATTCAAGCTTGCAAATGAAGGATTATTAAATCATGCTGCGGATTTTAACTTAGGAAATGCACGTGGTGCCGATGAGCGGCGGGGTTGATAGCATGCCGATGACTGACAATGACGGATAAGAGGCCTACAGATAGTAGGATCTGAGATCCTAGTATCTCTGATCGTAGATCGACAACTGACAATGACGGATCGAAGATCGCCATGCTCTGATACTAAATGTCATGAACCTGATCGTTTTTCAAAAACTCCAGAGCTGATGAAGATTGGGCTCAATAACTATTTAGGCATATAACATAAGCCCTCGGAAAACTAGGACATATATCCATGTAGCCCGGCCGCACCAAATGTCGTGATACGTGAGGTCTCAATCCCCCCCCCCCCCACCCCCCCCCCCCCCCCCCCCTTCCTTTATTCTTGCGGCGAGGATACCTCGGCGGACTCCTCATGCCCCGTCCAATCATATGGCCGGAGGGCATGTGCATCATTCGAGGAGTATGGGGTAAGAGAGTTGCGGGGAAAAGTATAGTCGCTTGGCTATTTTTGACGTTTAGAGCAATATGTTGGAGCCCGCACCAAATGATCTCTAATCTTCTATTTCAACGTAGTAACCGATGCATATCTTTTTAAAATTTTAATTTACTGGTAGGGGTCTAGGCCGAACCCCCCCCCCCCCCCCATTCACTGAGAGGGATTTCTCAAAAACAAAAAAATGATGCATGTCTTTTCGAAACTGAGTTCCAAACTGTGTCTACCTAAGAATAATGAGATGCTTATTCTACAATAATCTTTTTTTCACGAGATTCTATAAAATATTTTTTTTTTGTGTTTTTTTTCTCTCCGTGACATCCTCTCAATTAAACAAATTCTCTAGAACATATATTCTCTCCCTATAATATTTACTCTGTATAACATTTTCACTTCGAATATATTTAGTTGTAAAATTTTCACTGCACTTCTATATCATGCTGTCGACAACATTCTCTTTCTAAATAATTCTCTTGTATAAATTTTTAACTCTATAAAATTATGTTAGGAAGTGTTCTTTAAATTTGAACACGAATACATTTCTACAATTTTCTTTTTTTGTTTTCTAGTTCCTTTTGCTGTCGAAATGGTGTTTCATGTGAGATTTCCTCTATCTCAAATCCCAGATGTTGTGATGAGGTCTCATCATACATATGAGGATCGTTTCCCCCCTATACATTACTGAGGTGGGTCTAAACCTCTAACATTTCAGAAACACAGAACATAACAGCTTGGGAGGAGCAATACCCAACGTTGTTCCAAAATAGAAACACAGCCATAGACGTTTCATTGAAAGAACATTAGACAAATCCCAATATACGTTCTAAATAATATTGTTTCAAAAATATTAATATAATTCTAAATGAAATTATGTCAGATTCTAATGTTTAGACCATCTACGTGATCGCGGACAAGTCCGGAAATCGAACCTTGAGGGGGCGAATGTTAGAAAACAATGATTGCTTCCCTTTCAATCAATAGTAGGGCAACGTTATGTTATCCTATATTTTCATTGGAAACAACATCCACATATACCGGCATTCAGGTTACCAAACAAAAAACATGATGACTATTTCTATGGAAGCAAAAATCCATGAAAATAGTCATCCTCAAGATTTCAAGATCTACGTCACCGAACAAGGGGGAAGCTGACGTCTAAAACACCGACTTCTCTACACTAAAAATAAAAGCTAACACCCCAAATGTCAGTAAGTACGACGCCATGACTAATCATAAAATCTTAAAATGTTCATAAGATGATGCTATTAAATTTTAATTAATATTTTCCGATATAAACTTCCACTATAAAGAGACTTGCATGAACCCAACCAGTTGGCTCATATTTTAGCTTCTCATGCACTTCATAGAAACTCTGATTTTTCTTTTATCTTGTCGATCTCCTGGTTGTATCTCACCTATTCTTGATAAAAAAATCATTACTGAATTACCGGATTTATTGGCTCTGGACAATCCGTTGGGATTGGTACCTAGTTTCGGAATAGAAAGAGGTGGAAGATACTAGATGGGTTGGATTTTGGATTGCACAAAACAAAAAAAAACCCAACCATTACACGTTACTACAAGTTCAACTCCTCTCCATTAAGCGGAGGTTTGCTAGATGAGTAGGGGTGGCAATGGGTCATGTCGGGTCGGGTTTGTGTCGTGTCTAGTTTCGGGTCGTGTCCAAAACCCTAGACCCGGACCCGACCCGTTTAAGTAATCGTGTCTAGATCCTAAACCCGTACCCGACCTGTTTATAAACGGGTAGACCCGAGAAGACCCGTTTACCACACGAGTTTATTCAATTGACCTGATCCGACTCGACCCGACCTAACCCGATAGACCCGCTGATACTATATATTACAGTATCGGATTGCGGGTAGACCCGACCCGACACAACACGACCCGTTGAATACTAAACGGGTCTTCCTGGGTCTATCGTGTCCATACCCTAAACCCGGACCCGACCCGTTTGTTAAACGGGTCTATCGTGTCGACCCGTTTACAACCCGAACCCGTTTAGCCCTGACCCACACACTCGCTAACTTCGTGTCGGGTTCGAAATTGCCAGCCCTATAGATGAGGGGATCCGTCGGATTCACTTACCCCCCACTAAGTGGAGGTCCATTGGTTGTGGGGACCTCCGCTAATTGTTGGGAGCCTGGGTATTCAAGTCTCGGGGAAACATATTCCATCTAAGGATCTGATTGCTTGGGTTCAATAGACAACTTCTTGCATAGTGGGGTATAAGTCTATTATGCCCTCGTTTGCAGGTAGGGTCACCCACCTTAGGTAAGTTTTATAATTCTTACTTATTTTTTGTGGTTAAGAGCATCTCCAACGGACTCTGAGGATGTTTATCTATTCTTGGAGCTCCTAGCTGTCACATGATAAAGTATAGAATGAAAATTATAGAGCACTCCAAAGGGCTCCTCAAATCTTTTCCTATTTTTTGAAAAGACCAAATACTCCTATTTGTATTTAGACCAACACAATAAATGAGAAAGGGTATTGTGGACGCGGAAAAAAGCACGGGTCGTCTTTATTGCGCAAAATCAGATTACAAGTGTGGCCGGGACCCGGGTGGCTCGGGTGTAGCGAGTCCGGGTTGCGGCGAGTTTTGATCAGGGGATTGTGGGAAAGATCTTCTGGAGGATCCCTTTGATCCGCGTCTCCACGTGGTGTTCGTGCGAGAACTCTGAAGGAGTTGCCCAGGACAGGGGTCTTTATAGGGTGAGGGTTTTGGAGAGGCTAAGGAATTTTCACTGTTCTTTTGTCCCTTCCGTGCTTCGCGCTTTCTCGGCTAGGGGGTCTTCGGCTTCGTTCCTCGGTCTTCGTGTCTTTCTCGCTCCTCGCTTGACCTTGGCGTCCTTGATCGTCGGTTCGCGACGTCGATCGGGCTTTGGCGTCGGCTTTGGCTTCGGCTTTTTGGCTTTGGCTTGGCTCCGGCGTGGCTCTGGCTTTTGCTTTGCTTCGGCGCTTGCACTTGGACGTAGCCGGGAGAGACTTGCGATGCTTTCGTTCTTCCGGACTTCGCGTCGTATCGACTAGAACGTGCGGTGCTTTTGCTCGTGGCCGGTGTAGTTGCTTGGCTTTGGCACTTGCGTTGCTTTGGCGTGGGCTTTACTGGGGCTTTGCTTTGGCTTCTTGCGTTGGCTTTAGCTTCAGCGTCAACTCGATCTTCTTCTTCGAACGACGTGGGCTACTTCTCCGGTGCTTCGACGGTTTGCGTGTCGACTAGACTTCTCTTCTTCTCCGGGCTTCTTTGGCGTGATCGGAGTCAAAGAATGCTTTCGAAGATAGTGGGGGTAGCACCGATCTCCGTGCGACGGTTGTGGCGTCGGCTTTTGTTGATGAAGACGACGAGGGTAGCGACGGTCTTCGTGCGACGGTTGTAGCGTCGGCTTTTGTTGATGAAGACGACGGGGTAGCGACGCTTCAGACGATCTGCTCCAGGCTTTCTTCTTCGTGGATGGCGCAGGCGTTGGTCGAAGACGACGGGGTGATGACGCTTCGCTTCTCTCCTCCGGGCTTTGGAGCTTGATCGGGATCGAGGATTTGTTGGAGCCGACGGGGTAGTGCCGCTCCGAGCTTCTTCTCCGGCCTTTGCTTCTGGCGTCTTCGGAGTCGAAGGGTCTTCTTCTCCGAGCTTTCTTCTTCGTGCATGGAGTCGAAGTCTTGATCTTCGTGTGCAAGGGTCTTCACGTTGATGAGGGCTTTCAGTAAGCCAATCCCTCGGGACAGGCTTGACTGTGCCTCGTGAAGCCTTGGGTCGGTGAAGAAGCGTCTCCTCTTCTGCAGAGCTCCCGCGCTTCGTCTTCAGTCTTCGACTCTCGACCTTGGTGACGGTTATGGTGTCGGCATCTTCTCCGGGCTTTTGGGCTTGATCGGAGTCAAAGGCCTTGTTGACGACGACGGGTGTAGCGCCGCTTCTCTTCTTCTCCGGGCTTTTGGGCTTGATCGGAGTCGAAGGCTTTGTTGAAGGTGACGGGTGTAGCGTCGGCTTTTGTTGATGAAGACGACGAGGGTAGCGACGGTCTTCGTGCGACGGTTGTAGCGTCGGCTTTTGTTGATGAAGACGACGGGGTAGCGACGCTTCAGACGATCTACTCTAGGCTTTCTTCTTCGTGGATGGCGCAGGCGTTGGTTGAAGACGACGGGGTGATGACGCTTCGCTTCTCTCCTCCGGGCTTTGGAGCTTGATCGGGATCGAGGATTTATTGGAGCCGACGGGGTAGTGCCGCTCCGAGCTTCTTCTCCGGCCTTTGCTTCTGGCGTCTTCGGAGTCGAAGGGTCTTCTTCTCCGAGCTTTCTTCTTCGTGCACGGAGTCGAAGTCTTGATCTTCGTGTGCAAGGGTCTTCACGTTGATGAGGGCTTTCAGTAAGCCGATCCCTCGGGACAGGCTTGACTGTGCCTCGTGAAGCCTTGGGTCGGTGAAGAAGCGTCTCATCTTCTGCAGAGCTCTCGCGCTTCGTCTTCAGTCTTCGACCTTTTCTTCATTCCCCCACCCCCTCTATTTATAGGCAAAGGGGAGGGGAGAGAGATATGGGAACTTTTAATTTTAAGTCCCTTTTTTATCTCTCTCATAATTGCCCGGGATTTATTCTTCCATTGATGAGGGGAATAACACTTATTTGTTTTCCTTTTCTGGCGAGGTAATTATGGCTGGATTTCGCACACAAAATCGATGGCGATCGGGCGCTTCTTCTTGTGCGTCGGATCGAGGGATCGGCGCAGATGCGCATGTGTGCAGACGTCATACACAACTTTCCTCCGTGCATGGCGGTATTTACTTCCTTTTTTTCCTTTTCTTTCCTTTTCTTTTCTTTCCTTTTCTTTTCTTTCCTTTCTTTTCTTTCCTTTTCTTTTCTTTCTTTTCTTTTCTTTCCTTTTCTTTTCCTTCCTTGCAGGGCCGGCCGGCCCCCCATGGGGTTCGGGTCCTAGTAGGGCCGGCCCCCATGGGGTTCGGACCCTAGTAGAGGCTGGCCCCTCTTGGAGTGTGGGGTCCGCTCCTTTTTTGCTGGGTGCGAGTCGGGTCCGGGTCCGCACCGGTGCATGCGAGTCGGGTCTGCGCGTCGGATTTGCATCCGCGTCGGCACACGTAAGTCGGGTTCGGGTCCGACGAAATTCGTGTGTCTACAAATGCCCCCTCAAGGACGAGTGCGTCGATGAGAGCGTGTAGGGTTTAGACACGTAGGAATCGTAGAGCGCTTGTCCTTGATTCCTTTTGTGGGCGGGGTCGGGTGTCTTTTTAAGGACCCCTACCCCATTCATCCGTCATTGTGCTTCTTTGCGAGGGTTCTGCCGGCTTCTGGAGACCGCCGTCGGAAGTGAGCTGCCTGGGGTTGCACGAGACTTGCTCCGTCTTCCCGGTGTCGCCTCTTTCGTCGGCGGCGATGGTGCGCGATTTTGCGGTCGTTGCGAAGGCGGGCTCGAAACGGCGTTGCGGCGATGACCGAGGCGGGGAGGATGTAGGAGCGCGGCTGAGGTGCGGGTCGCCTTCGCCGTCTCTCTCTTCCTCCTCCTTCTTCTTCTTCTTTTTCTTTCTTTTTCTTTTTCTTTTTCTTTTTCTTTCTCTTTCTTTTCTTTTTTTTTTTTTCTTTCTTCCTTCTCTTCTCCGGTTCCGGGCTGCGGGGGCAGCAGAGGCAGCAGCGGGGGCCGAGCGCAGGCGGCGGCGGGGCTGTGGCGCGGTGGTGCGCGGGCGACGGCGACGGCACGGGGCGCGCGCGCGCGGGGCCGGGGCTGCGGGAGCCATCGCGGTGGGCGGCCGACGCGAGGCCCGAGGGAAGCGGCGGCCAGGTCGGGTTTGGGGCCGAGAAGGGCGGCGGTCGGGTCGGTTTCGGGGGCCGAGAAGGGCGGCGGCCGGGTCGGGTTCGGGGCCGAGAAGGGCGGCGCGCGGCGTGCGGAGCCCGAACGGGTCGGGGTCGCGGGGGCGGCCCTGAGTCGCAGGCGAAGAAGAAGGAGAAGGAGGGGGGGGGGGGGGGGGGGGCTGCGGGCCCCCCTCCCTTCCCTTTTGTCGGTCTTTGATTGGAAGGGGGCCGCGGGCCCCAGCGGCAGTGGTTTTTTTTTTTTTTTCACTCCGAAGGCGCCGACGGTAGCAATAGGTCTGCGGCGCATGGGTGCGCAAGTGGCGTGACCACAAGTTGGGTGGTCCTCTTGACAGGGGTGCAGGCCCTTTTTTTTTTTTTTGCACGCACTTGTCTTGACTTGCCTCCTTTCATAGTCCTCCAGGGCTCGCGTCTTCGAGAGTTTGACTTCTCTGGGATGGATAGCCGAGGATTTCTTCGATGGGAGGAGGTGCCTTTGTTTTCCCCACACTCGCGTGCGCCGTCACCGCAACTCAAGGCGGGAGGACCTTCTGTCGTTGCTCCGTGTCTTCGTGCACGAGCGCATCACGGAAGATGGAGTCGCGGATGCGACTTGTGGGATGCCAAAATTAAGCGAGAAGATTCATACTGACGAAGGGATCTCCATGAAGCTTCTTCGGCCGAGTTTGAGTCTTCCGTTCCACCATTGTGATGAAGATTTCGTGCCTATGCCAGTTGTTGCCTCGAAGATATGCGCCAGGCTGACCCGATGGGGCACCGATTCTTGGCCTCGGGGAGACGTCCAGTACCTTTGCGGCTTTCGCGAATGGATGGGCGAGCTCTACGAGGTCTTTGGCGCAGAGCCTGAGATGAACTTATTGGCCAAATTTCTGGCGCCGGCTCGTCGAGAGTACAGTCGTCCTGAGGGGATGTATCGCGCACTTTGTGAGCTTTGGTGTCCGGAGACCAACACCTTCCTCACTGGAGCGGGGGAGATAGGCATCTCGCTTCGCGACGTCCATATCGTTTCCGGGTGCCCCGAAGTACGGAATTACTACTAGGAGGAGGTGCCAGCCTTGAAGGATCTGCTGGACAGCAGCTACGCTCCGAGCTCTTGTCTTCTTCTGTTCAAGGCATATGCTATCATTGCTGCGCGGGATCAATCAGATCGAGTGCGTCCTTCTTCTTGGGTTGACTTTTGGTTCAGAGGCGAGTATAGGTCTCCAGCGCCTTCAGCTCACCCAATGTGGAAGATCGCTCAGATGCAGAGACCTCCACTTCGTTCCTTTGTGAGGCCTATCGACTCTTTGGCTCGAGAGAAGCATTCAACGGAGGGGAAGCCGTGCCCCTGGGAAATCCTCGACTTGAAACGCGACAGCGAGGAGTGACGTTCGGTTTACCGAGCTGCCGGGCTGGTCATCTTCCTCTGCCGGTTCGTGCTTTCGTGTTCTGGGGAGGTTATTCGTCCGGGGACCTTCCTTGCAGCTTCCAGGATGGAGAGGGGCGAGCTTTTCAATCTAGCCCCGGCCATACTATGCGCCTTGTACCGGGCTCTCAGCGGGACTTACTGGGACTTGTTTGGCTCAGATAAGGCCAAGGAGGAGCTTGGCCGGTCGACTGCGTTCGGACCCTTGCATTATTTGTACGGCTGGATAGCTCTGCATTTCCCGAAGGGGATCTTTGCCAGATGCGGGCATCCAGCCGAGCTGCCTTTCCTGCCCGGGATAGGAGGAATCTTAAACGCCTTTATCAGTTGGGAGCGTCCGAGAGAGTGTGCTCGCACTCTTTTGAGGAGGATGGGGAGCGTCGATTTTGAATTTCTGTCGGAGCATTCGGTGCTGCCTTTGGAGAGGTCGACTGTGTATGATAACGAGGAGCTTCCGGACAGTCTTTACTGGAACATGGTCAGCTGCCGTCCTGGCTACTTGGTCTGGCACAAGGGGGATGTGGTGGAGGTAGAGCAGTACTCCCCCCTTCGCTTTGCTCGCCAACAGGGGTTTCGACAGGAAGTTCCTGGCATGCCTCAGCAGTTGCAGGGGCGTATCAGTCCGCAGGAGGGTTACCGTCTGTGGGCTTCTCTCTACGCTCGCTTGACTGGCAGCAGTTTCTTTCCTGGGGCCAAATCCGGGTTTCGGGACGCCGCCACTCCGGAATACTGCAAGTGGGTTGAAGGGCGAGTTTCCCCTTTACTTGCGAGTTTTCCAGTCGACATCTTGGCGAGTAGCGGGTTCAGGAATTTCTGCTTCAATCATTCTACGGGAGTGGAGGACCGCCGCCTCCGATTGGAGCTCCAAAGAGCGCAGAGGAGCTGTAGTCGTCTTTCTAGTGCTCGTCGTGTCCCTTCTTCCGTTCCGACACTGGATGCCGAGCTTACTAGTGCCCCTGGGGCATCTTGTTTCCCGAAGGCCGAAATCGAGGGTGTCCCTCCTAAACGAAGAAAAGTTTGCATTCCCCGCGGGATGGTCCCAAGGGTCCCTTGTCTGGTGGAGGATGCCGAGGAGCCTGGACTTCTGAAGGATGAAGTGATTCCCCCATCTAGGGCCGCTTTATCTGACCACACAGGTATGGAGTTCTCTTTATTTTATTTGCCCTCTATGTTCAGGAAGTTTTATCACGCTGAGTATCAGATCTTCCTTTTGACCAGATTCCGTTGTAGTGGTAGAGCGCAAGGCGAACTCTCCAAAGGCGCCTCTTGGGCATTCGTCTACTGGCGCTGCGCAGGAAGTGCCCGAAGCCTGTGGGCTAGACATCCCTCCGGATGATCTGGATCTCCTTGGGCTTTGCGGGGAGAATTTCCCCAGTGGCGACATTGACCTGGACGACATTGACGTTGACGCTTTGTCCTTCCACGAGGAAGCTGATGTTTCGAGCGTCGACAAGCGGCACTCCCCGGTTACTGTACCCCCGTGCCCGTTGGGGGAGACGGTTGTTGCAGCGGTAGTGGCGGTTTCTCCGGTTCCGCCACCCTCGTTGGCGCAGGCGGCTCCTGTTGCGGCTGCAGTGGGAGGGAAGGTCTTGCCTACTTACTCCGAGGCACCTCGCCCGGATTTGAGGCCGAGGAGCAGAGTCTCAGAGTTCCTTCTTGTGAGCTGCCGGCAGTATATCAAGTCGACGTTGGAGCCTTTCCAAAATACCAGCTTTGGCGCTCTCCAGGACTGGTGGTCGACAGACGGTGCGGAGTTTTGCGCAAGCCTGGAGGAGTTCAAAGTTGACAGCTCTTCTTTCGTCGCTCAGATGACCTTGCTTGTGACCGATAGTGAGGCTTATCGATCCCGGCGGGCTTTGCTGGAGGGGAGCTCCCCTTCTGGGTTGGAGGCTGCTGAGGCGAGTCTAAGTCAGTCCGAGCATCAACTTGCGGAGGCTACGTCCAGCCTGTCGAGGCTCAGAGGAAGATAGAGTCTGTGCGCGCCTCGCTTCGAAAGGCGGAGTCTCGTCTGGAGCGGGCGGAGGCCGCGGAGAGCGCTTTGAAGGCGAGTTTCTTAAAGCAGCAGTCGGACTTGGCGACCCGTCGTGAGCTTCTGGCCGCTCGTCCCGAGGAGCTTCAGTGGGTGGAGGCGACTAGGGAGGAGTTGCTGCGCCGTCTTCAAGCTCTGGACACCTTCTTTTAGTTGTTCCTTGTTTCATTGTGGCTTTCTTTCCGGGACTTATGCAATGTACTGCCTTTTCTTCATTATCTAATAATATCGCCTCGTTTTGCCATATCCTTTTCATGGAACTTTGTTGACTTTTTTTTTTTGGTCGGACTGAACCTGAAGTAACTTCTCAGGCTGTCTACGTACCCCCCTAAGGGGGATCAAGTCGCACGTAGTTCTTTTTTTTTTTTTTGCGCAAGGGGTGTTGCCTTGCTTTAGGCATAGTACCTTTTGAGGTACTTGCCATTGATAGGGCCGAGTGTCAGCCCTTCTGGCGTGGTGAGGAGATAGGCGCCGTTGGAGTAGACTTCCTTGACGGAATGCGGGCCATCCCACTTGGCATCAAATTTCTTCCCTCCTCGATGCGAGAGAATGATGGGGCGTTTGACTGCCAGCACCAGTTTCCCTATCTGGAATGATCGAGGACGAATCTTCTTGTTGAAGGCGCGAGAGAGCCTGGCCTGATAACATTCCAGATGTTGTTGAGCTTCGAGGCGTCTTTCATCCAGTGCTTCCAATTCTGCTAGGCGGAGCTGGGCGTTGTCGTCGCTGGTGAGGCCTTCCTGGACTGCTATCCTGAGTGACGGGATCTGGAGCTCGAGCGGAAGAACGGCTTCCACACCATAGACGAGGGAATACAGCGTTGCTTGCGTCGACGTGCGGAAGGACGTCCGGTAAGCCCATAGTGCTTCGCCCATGCGTTCGTGCCAATCTTTCTTTGTCTTCGAGACGGTTTTCTCCAGCAGCTTGCACAGAGTCTTGTTGAAGGCTTCTGCTAGACCGTTGGCCGGAGCGTTGTACATCGTCGAACAATTCTGCTTAATGTTGTACAATGCGCAGAACTGGCTGACAGCAGCATTCTTGAACTGCTTCCCGTTATCTGTTACGATGTAGCGGGGGACTCCATAGCGGAAGATGATGTCATTCTGGATAAAGCTGATGACGGAGTACTTTGTAACTTCCCGCAACGGTATTGCTTCAGCCCACTTGGAGAAGTAGTCCGTTGCCGCCAAAATGTAGAGATGTGCTTGGATGACTTGGGCAGAGGACCGACGATATCGAGACCCCATCCGTCGAAGGGCCAAGACGCGATTGTTGGGTGTAAAGGCTCCGGAGGTTGATGGATGTAGTCCCCGTGCATCTGGCAAGCTTGACATCTTCTCGCGTACTCCAAGCTGTCCTTGATCATGGTAGGCCAGTAGTATCCCATCCTTCTGACGCGGAAGTGAAGCTTCGGACCGGACTGGTGCGATCCACAGATTCCAGCATGTACTTCTTCCAGTGCGGCTTCTGCTTCTTCTTTTGTAAGGCATCTCAGAAGTGTGCCATCGTAGCTTCGTCGGTATAGCTCGCCATTGAAGTGGTAGAACCTTAGAGACCTTCGGCGGATGTCACCTTTGCGTTTCGGATCGTCGGGGAGTTTACCATGAACGAGAAAATCCACAAATGGCTCCCTCTAGTCTTGTTCTTTAATCTCGAGGACATGTACTGCGTTGGTTTGAACTGGTACTTCGAGTGGACCTTCCTCTTCGGTGATCACGAATCTCCTGCAGACGGGGACGACCAGCGAACATTCTTCTGGAAACGGGAGTGAAGCTGCCAGATTTGCGAGTGCGTCCGCCTGCTGGTTGAGGTTCCGGGAGACGTGCTGAATGGAAGCAGCCTTGAGTTTTCCGAGGAGCTTCACAGCTCGCGCGTGCAACGGCACCGGGTCTTCTTTGTTGACTTCATATGCCCCCAGGACTTGTTGGATCACGAGTTGAGAGTCACCAAAGATCTCTAGTCCTTGAAGCTTCATTTCGTCGGCCAGCTCGAGACCGATAAGCAGGGCTTGATATTCTGCAACATTGTTGGAACATGATTCCGATAGTAGGAATGAGAAGGGGAGTATTTCGTTGTCCGGAGTGACGAAGATGACTCCGGCTCCTACTATGTCTTGCCTAGCTGCGCCGTCGAAGAACATTTTCCAGGAGGGGGCGACGTCGATAGAGAAAACTTCTTCATCCGGAAGGTCTTCTGATAACTCCCATTCTGCCGGGAGAGGGTATTCCGCGAGGAAGTTCGCAAGGGCCTGCCCTTTAACCGCTTTCTGCGGTACGAAGGTGACATCAAATTCAAGTAGCAGGAGGGCCCACTTGGCCAGGCGTCCGGAAAGCACTGGTCTTGACATGATGTACTTGAGGGGGTCAGCCTTCGAGATGAGTGTGATGGTGTGAGCCAGCATGTAGTGTCGCAGCTTTTTCGTGGCGAAGATGAGCGCTAAGCAGACCTTCTCGATTGGGGAGTAATTCAGCTCTGCGCCGACGAGAGTGCGACTTAAGTAGTAGCAAGCTGTCTCCACGCCAAGTTCATTGTTCTGGGCCAGG
Organism: Chamaelirium japonicum; assembly: GCA_947650365.1. Taxonomy (NCBI): domain Eukaryota; kingdom Viridiplantae; phylum Streptophyta; class Magnoliopsida; order Liliales; family Melanthiaceae; genus Chamaelirium; species Chamaelirium japonicum. The sequence goes on along the minus strand of OX393559.1, from coordinate 25,607,643 downwards.
AGTGCCCCCAAGGATTGCTCCTGGGCGGCGATGTAGAGGATGAGCGGTCTTCCTTGAACTGGGGCTGATAGAACTGGTGGCTTCAGTAGATATGCCTTGATGTTTTGGAATGCCACTTGGCAGGCTTCATCCCATTTGAACGATGCTCCTTTCTTCATGAGGCGACTAAAAGGGTGGCATTTTCCGGCCAGATTGGCGATGAATCTTCGGATATACGCCAAGTGCCCTTGGAGGCCTCTGAGGTCTCGCACTGTCTTTGGTACGGGCATATTGACGATAGCCTCAATTTTGGATTGATCTATCTCAATGCCATGATGTCGGACGACGAAGTCGAGGAACTTGCCTGAGGAGACTCTGAATGCGCACTTGAGTGGATTCATGCGGAGTTGGTACCTTCGAAGCCGTTTGAAGATTAGCTCGAGATCCTGCAGATGTGCCGACTTCTTCTTGGATTTCACCACGAGGTCGTCGACGTAACACTCCACGTTTTGATAAAGAATGTCGCCGAAGATTTTCTGCATAGCTCGCTGGTAGGTGGCTCCCGCGTTCTTCAAGCCGAAGGGCATCACTTTATAGCAGTAGATTCCTTTCGGTGTACGGAATGCCGTGAGTTCCTCGTCCTTGGGTGCCATCCGAATCTGATTGTAGCCTGATGATCCGTCCATGAAAGTTAGCACCTCGTGACCTATCGTCGCGTCCACCATTAGTTCCGTGATCGGCAAAGGGAAGTCGTCCTTTGGACAGGCGTTGTTCAAGTCTCTGAAGTCCACGCACACTCGGATTTGGCCGTTCTTCTTTTTGACTGGGACGACACTAGAGATCCATGTCGGGTACTTGACTTCTCGAATGAAGCCGGCTTTGATCAACTTGTTGACTTCGCCTTCTATTTGGGGTACCAATTCTGGCCGGTAGTGTCTTTGTCCTTGCTTGATAGCGCTGGCTCCGTGTTTGACGCTGAGCTGGTGGACTACGATTTTGGGATCGAGGCCCGGTATCTCCTTGTAGGACCATGCGAAGACGTCTCTGTACTCTCTAAGCAGTTTGATGTATGCTGCTTCCTCCTCAGGGGTCAAGAGTGTGCTGACGAATGTAGGCCGAGGCTCCGTCTCCGTGCCCAAGTTGATTTCCTTCAAGTCATCAACGGTGGACTGCCCCCTTTCTTCGAGGACTGGCGGGGCGTTGGGCAACTCGTCGTCCGAAGTAGAAGTGTCACCGTTGTCGGGATCCGTAATGGAGATATGATTGACGGCAGCCATGGGTGGGTGGGTGGATGTTGAGACGAAGTCCTCGATTGGCATCCCCAGACGATCGAACGCCGACTTCTTCTTTGATTGTTTGACTGGCCCGAGCCTCTCGAACACGGATGTGCGTTTTCGATTCGACCAGTTTTTACCACCTCTGGTTTGCTTCCGGAACAAGGCTTGGCATCGAGCCCATCGTCGTCTTCTCCTGCTGTCTGGATGGCTGAGGTAGGTAGAGAGTGCATCGGAGATTGTCGATCCTTCAGCTGCTTCATCTACTATCCTCGCCTCGATGTAGTTCGAGGTGAAGGTCTTCTTTGCTGCGGTTCTGATGACCAATGGAGCTTGACTGGAGCCGATGCCTCGACGGTTTGGGAGAATTTGTTCTCCGTTTAGAAACAGCCGAGCTTGAGTTCTCGTCATCCCATGTGGAGTTGCTGCTGGTGGAAGTGTGCCCATGGCGCTTTCTTCGTTGTAGCCGGCTTTGAGCAGCAACTTGACAACGTTTTGCCCCCAACTCCCTTTCGGCTTGAATCCGAGTTGCTCGAGGTCTGTCGATTCGACGGGTCTACTTGGGTTCGGAGCTTGCGTCAGACTAGGTAATGACACCGTCATTTCTTGCAGAGTGATGACATTGGCCTGAGATAACGACGGGGCCAGCTTCCTTGTCGGAGTAGAAGGCGATCGCTCGGATTTTCAGAGCCACTGAGGCGCGAGACGCAGGACTGGCGTCGCTTGGGCGGGCAACGGGGTATGTTGCACGGCTCTTGACTCGGGGCTGATGCGCATCCTTTGTCTAGGTTTCGGCGTTCCTTGGACCTTGAGTCTCGCCTCGTCAGAAGGTGGCGCTGGGTTTGCGGGAAGAGGAGTCTTGTCCTTCTTTACTTCTTCAATTTTCTGGACTCGCGGGGCTTTAGCTGGAAGAACTTCCGCGACTAGGCCCTTCGCTTGGTAGAACTTTGCGTCGGCCAAGTGTGCTTCGGCCTCGTTGAATGGCTTGTCGTCCGCAACTATGCACCTTTCCACGCCTTCTTCGCAGTACTTGAGGCACTGGTGCCAGGTGGATACCACAATGCCGTTCTCGTGCAGCCATGGTCTTCCTAACAGGAGGCGATATGATGTCTGGCAATCGATGATGTGGAAGAGGACCGTCGTATCCAGCGGGCCGATTGACAGTTTCAGGTGAATGATTCCGACGGTGGACTGTCCGCCCTGGTTGAACCCTTGAATGACCAACTGACTTGGCGAGAGCTGGTCGTTAGTGATGCCGAGTTGCCGCATCGTCTGGATAGGCATAATGTTGACGGCAGAGCCACAGTCCAACAGGATTCGGTTCACTGGCTTCTCCTTGATGTATCCCGAAACGTAAAGAGATCGGTTGTGCAATCGCGTCCCGAGTTGCAGGTCCTCATCCGAAAAGGTTATCGTCGCATCACACGAGGCCACGTACAGCTTTGCCCTTCTGGTCGTCCTTCCTTTTCCTTTTGTAGCTATCTGGATCAGCTAAGGCCGCAGCCATTGCCAGGCGAGCCTTCTTCGGGAGATGCAAAGCTTCTACAAGCGGCATGTGCAGGATTGCTTCGTCGTGAGAGGCTGTGCCCCCTTCGTTGGAGTCGTCTTCCTCATCGGTGGAGTCGCCTTCTTCAGAAGTTTCGCTTTCGTTCTTTCCTTCCGACGCCTTATGAACTCCGACCATGCAACAAGACACTCTGATGTGTTGGTCAACTGGGAGGAAGTGATCCGGGAAAAACTCTTGCAAGGTTGTCGGCTCTAGAAGGCTCTACTAAAGGAGATCGTCTTGGCTTGCTGGCGGCACTTTGAACACCTTCCTTCCTGGAGTCTTGCTTTTCTTCTTGTAGGTTTGGCGTTCTGGAAATCTCCTCATCACACGGTCTTGCTTCTGTTGCCTTTCTTGTCGTGGCTTTCGTCGCCGTGGTAGCATGACCCATGCCTCCTCGTCGGTGGATTCCCCTCCGCTAAGATGATGATCGGTAGCAGCAACTGGTTCCCTTGAAGGCACTTGTTCTTCCGAAGGCTCTACTGGCTCGTCTTCCGATTCCCAACTAGTGGGCTTGATTTCATCGATTGAAACGGACGGAGGCCTTGAGTAGAGGACGTAGTAGTCAAATTTTCCCGAGGGCTGGCCCAGCAGACCGACTTCTGGATCTCCCTGCTCGTATCTTTTCTGGAGAGTGTATTGGGACGTAGCATTGCTTGGAAGAGGTGCTTGCTCTTCTTGAGGCTCTACTGGCACGTCTTCCGATTCCCAGCCGGTGGGCTTGATTTCGTCGATCGAAACGGACGGAGGCCTTGAGTAGAGGACGTAATAGTCGAACTTCCCTGAAGGCTGGCCCAGCAGACCGACTTCTGGATCTCCTTGCTCGTATCTCCTTTGGAGCGCTCGTTGGGATATAGCATTGCTTGGAAGAGGTGCTAGCGTGAGCGATGATTGCCCCCAGGTCAGCGTCGTTTCTTCCTCGGTGAGCACTGGAGTACGTTGACATCGTTTCGAGATTTTTGGCTGGGAAGCTGACTTAGCGATTGGCGCTTGCCGGTTGATGCGCAATTTGGGCGTGCTTCGCCGAGCGGCAACGAGTACCGGCGAGAAGGAGCCGAAGGTGATGGACGTCATGTTGGCCGTAGCGACCTCCCCGGAGTCGATCTCTATCTTTCCTTGCTTTGCAAGCGCCATTATTTTCTCCTTGAAGACGAAGCATCTTTCGATGGGATGACTTACCACTTGGTGATATTTGCAGAAGAGAGGATCGTCGACGCGATGCGTCTGCTCGGGCCTTTTCGAAGGAGGGAGCTCTATCATCTTCTCTTGCAACAGTTGGTCGAACATAGAGGAGACTTCCGAGTCTGGGAAGGGGTACTCCTTGGCTTCGAGCTCCTCGAGAGTTATCCTTTGTCTTGGCGGCGGAGGCGGTGGTATGGCGACTCCCTTCTTCTGATCCGGCTTGCCACCGATCTTGAGCGGTTTGGAGGTTGAAGCGACATCAGCAACATTGACTTGTTTCGGTTTCGGTGCCGGTGGCTTGTCCTTCTTCTCCACCTTCAAGAAGTCTTTGTTCTTCGAGTCCCCGTGGCTTGCTGGCTGAGTTCCATGTCGTGAGCCCGAGTTGTGAGTTCTTCGAAAGACCGAGGCTTGATACCTTTGAGGATGTAGAGTAGGCCCCAGTGCATGCCTTGGGTGCACATCTCGATGGCCGAGTCTTCAGACAAGCGGTCTCGTGAATTCAGCGCGAGGTTCCTCCATCTATCGATGTAGTCGATCACCGGCTCGTCCTTCCTTTGCTTGACTGCAGTAAGCTCGGTCATGCTGACGGTTCGTCTGGTGCTGTAGAAGCGATTGAGGAACTCCCTCTCCATCTGATCCCAGCTGTCGATGGTCCCTGGAGGAAGATCAACGTACCAGTCGAACGCGTTGCCTTTGAGGGTGCGGACGAATTGCTTCACCATCTCGTCGCCATATGTGCCGACATTATTGCAGGTCTCGATGAAGTGGGCGACGTGCTGTCTTGGATTTCCCTTTCCGACGAAGTGCTGTAACTTTGGTGGCTGGAATCCGACTGGGAAGCGTAGCTGCTGGATCCTCGCGGTGTATGGCTTCGAGTATGCTGCCGTGATCGGAGGAAGGCTACTGCCGTGGGAACGCATCATGTCAGCTATCAACGCTTGGACTTGCTGAGCATTCATCGTTGCTGTTGCCGGAGGTTGTGTGGCCACCGAGGCTGGCGCTGGGGAGACGACTTCCACTGGGACGGGAGCCGAGGAGAGCGCTGGAGTAACTGCTTGAATCGTCGGAATAACTTCTGCAGGAGCGGGAGTTGAAGACGGAACTGGAGCGGCTACTGGAGAAGCGACGGGTTGGCTGACTGCTGCAGCATCCTTTGCGCTTAGCTTTTGGAGCAGAGTGTTGATGTGACGATCCTTCTCCTCCATCAGCCGAGTAATTTGCGCCATATGCTCGCTCATCTGCATGACTTGGAGCTGAAGAGCGGACGGAGGATGGTGACGGAGAACGTCTCGGTGTTGCATGTTCGCATCCTCGCTGTCATCATCGGAGACGTAGTTACGCCGACTTGCTTCTGGCTGATGATTGATGTTTGCCCCCTGCAGAGGAGGTGCAACGTCCGCTGGAGAACCCGAACGGGCTCGGGGCTGGGGCTGGTCCTCCCCAAACTTCTGGACATGGACTCCAGGATCGAGGCTCGTTTCTTCATGCACCAGGGCCTCGTCGGCGCTTTGGCGAGCATCTTCGGCAGTAGCTTCTGGCACAAAGACGTCCGCAAGAGTCCGAGTACGCCGAGTGTAGACGCGTACCATCGGGGGAGGATCACCCTCCGGATTTACTGGATCACCGTGTCGGAGTAGAGGAGACTCGGCGATGGGTGAGAGGCTTGGAGCAAATGCATCATTGTTTGTTCCGGCCATTGCAAACTTCAAGCAGCTTCTTCAGCCATACGGATGAAAGGAGAAGAGGTCCCACCGGGCGTGCCAGAAATCTGTAGCGCGGGAAAAAGCACGGGTCATCTTTATTGCGCAAAATCAGATTACAAGTGTGGCCGGGACCCGGGTGGCTCGGGTGTAGCGAGTCCGGGTTGCGACGAGTTTTGATCAGGGGATTGTGGGAAAGATCTTCTGGAGGATCCCTTTGATCCGCGTCTCCACGTGGTGTTCGTGCGAGAACTCTGAAGGAGTTGCCCAGGACAGGGGTCTTTACAGGGTGAGGGTTTTGGAGAGGCTAAGGAATTTCTGCTGTTCTTTTGTCCCTTCCGTGCTTCGCGCTTTCTCGGCTAGGGGGTCTTCGACTTTGTTCCTCGGTCTTCGTGTCTTCCTCGCTCCTCGCTTGACCTTGGCGTCCTTGATCGTCGGTTCGCGGTGTCGATCGGGCTTTGGCGTCGGCTTTGGCTTCGGCTTTTTGGCTTTGGCTTGGCTCCGGCGTGGCTCTGGCTTTTGCTTTGCTTCGGCGCTTGCACTTGAACGTAGCCGGGAGAGACTTGCGATGCTTTCGTTCTTCCGGACTTCGCGTCGTATCGGCTAGAACGTGCGGTGCTTTTGCTCGTGGCCGGCGTAGTCGCTTGGCTTTGGCACTTGCGTTGCTTTGGCGCGGGCTTTACTGGGGCTTTGCTTTGGCTTCTTGCATTGGCTTTAGCTTCAGCGTCAACTCGATCTTCTTTTTCGAATGACGTGGGCTACTTCTCCGGTGCTTCGACGGTTTGCGTGTCGACTGGACTTCTCTTCTCCTCCGGGCTCCTTTGGCGTGATCGGAGTCGAAGAATGCTTTCGAAGATAGGGGGGGTAGCACCGATCTCCGTGCGACGGTTGTGGCGTCGGCTTTTGTTGATGAAGACGACGAGGGTAGCGACGGTCTTCGTGCGACGGTTGTAGCGTCGGCTTTTGTTGATGAAGACGACGGGGTAGCGACGCTTCAGACGATCTGCTCCAGGCTTTCTTCTTCGTGGATGGCGTAGGCGTTGGTCAAAGACAACGGGGTGATGACGCTTCGCTTCTCTCCTTCGGGCTTTGGAGCTTGATCGGGATCGAGGATTTGTTGGAGCCGACGGGGTAGTGCCGCTCCGAGCTTCTTCTCCGGCCTTTGCTTCTGGCGTCTTCCGAGTCGAAGGGTCTTCTTCTCCGAGCTTTCTTCTTTGTGCACGGAGTCGAAGTCTTGATCTTCGTGTGCAAGGGTCTTCACGTTGATGAGGGCTTTCAGTAAGCCGATCCCTCGGGACAGGCTTGACTGTGCTTCGTGAAGCCTTGGGTCGGTGAAGAAGCGTCTCCTCTTCTGCAGAGCTCCCGCGCTTTGTCTTCAGTCTTCGACCCTCGACCTTGGTGACGGTTATGGTGTCGGCATCTTCTTCGGGCTTTTGGGCTTGATCGGAGTCAAAGGCCTTGTTGACGACGACGGGTGTAGCGCCGCTTCTCTTCTTCTCCGGGCTTTTGGGCTTGATCGGAGTCGAAGGCTTTGTTGAAGGTGACGGGTGTAGCGTCGACTTTTGTTGATGAAGACGACGAGGGTAGCGACGTGCGACGGTTGTAGCGTCGGCTTTTGTTGATGAAGACGACGGGGTAGCGACGCTTCAGACGATCTGCTCCAGGCTTTCTTCTTCGTGGATGACGCAGGCGTTTGTCGAAGACGACGGGGTGATGACGCTTCGCTTCTCTCCTCCGGGCTTTGGAGCTTAATCGGGATCGAGGATTTGTTGGAGCCGACGGGGTAGTGCCGCTCCGAGCTTCTTCTCCGGCCTTTGCTTCTGGCGTCTTCGGAGTCGAAGGGTCTTCTTCTTCGAGCTTTCTTCTTCGTGCACGGAGTCGAAGTCTTGATCTTCGTGTGCAAGGGTTTTCACGTTGATGAGGGCTTTCAGTAAGCCGATCCCTCGAGACAGGCTTGACTGTGCCTCGTGAAGCCTTGGGTCGGTGAAGAAGCGTCTCATCTTCTGCAGAGCTCCCGCGCTTCGTCTTCAGTATTCGACCTTTTCTTCATTCCCCCACCCCCTCTATTTATAGGCAAAGGGGAGGGGAGAGAGATATGGGAACTTTTAATTTTAAGTCCCTTTTTTATCTCTCTCATAATTGCCCGGGATTTATTCATCCATTGATGAGGGGAATAACACTTATTTGTTTTCCTTTTCTGGCGAGGCAATTATGGCTGGATTTCGCACACGAAATCGATGGCGATCGGGCGCTTCTTCTTGTGCGTCGGATCGAGGGATCGACGCAGATCCGCATGTGTGCAGACGTCATACGCAACTTCCCCCCGCGCATGGCGGTATTTACTTCCTTTTCTTCCTTTTCTTTCCTTTTCTTTTCTTTCCTTTCTTTTCTTTCCTTTTCTTTTCTTTCTTTTCTTTTCTTTCCTTTTCTTTTCCTTACTTGCAGGGCCGGCCGGCCCCCCATGGGGTTCGGGTCCTAGTAGGGCCGGCCCCCATGGGGTTCGGATCTTAGTAGGGGCCGGCCCCATGGGGTTCGGACCCTAGTAGGGGCCGGCCCCTCTTGGAGTGTGGGGTCCGCTCCTCTTTTGCTGGGTGCGAGTCGGGTCCGGGTCCACACCGGTGCATGCGAGTCGGGTCTGCGCGTCGGGTTTGCATCCGCGTCGGCACACGTAAGTCGGGTCCGGGTCCGACGAAATTCGTTTGTCTACAGGTATTTTAGAAAATTAAATAACCATGGGTATGTTTTGTACAATTGTAATATTCAAACAAATTAAGCGGGCCCATCGTAAAACTTTTCCTACTCCTCTCCCCAGCACTAGCGAAAGGAGGAGGGAAATCCAGTCCTGGCGAAACATCAAGGAGTTCGTTGGAGAATCGTTTTCAGGGTGGACCCATAGATTATTAGATTTTTCCTACAGTACCGAAGGAATTCATTATCAAGAAGTCCGTTGGAGATGCTCTAACTCATGAGTCCGGAGCCTACTTTCTGCTATGGAAAGGGCAATGCACCGTTTTCGTGGGTGCCCTCCACTTCTTCCTCGCGTGGGATTCGTCTTCTCAAGTGGGATGGTGTTAGCGGTGACAATGGGTCGTGTCGGGTCGGGTTTGTGTCGTGTCCAAAACCCCTAGGCCCGGACCCGACCCGTTTAACTAATCGTGTCTAGATTCTAAGCCCGTACCTGACCCGTTTATAAACGGGTAGACCCGATAAGACCTGTTTACCACACGTGTTTATTCAGTTGACCCGATCCGACTCAACCTGACATTACCCGATAGACCCGTTGATACTATATATTATAGTATCGGATTGCGGGTAGACCCGACCCGACCCAGCCCGACACGACCCGGTGAATTTTAAACGGGTCTTCCCGGGTCTACCGTGTCCAGACCCTAAACCCAGACCCGACCCGTTTATTAAACGGGTCTATCATGTCGACCCGTTTACGACCCGAACCCGTTTAGCCCTGACCCAGACCCGCTAACTTTGTGTCGGGTCGTGTCGGGTCCGAAATTGCCAACCCTAGATGGTGTTTGTGGACTGGTTGATCAAGGGGGCCTTGCTCTTCAGAAACCAGCATGGATATATGCAACATGCCTTGCATGGTAAAAAGGTTTTTGATTTGGTTAATGGATTTCCGACTTTGTGGGCCGGGTGTCTTTTTGTCGGGCCGGAGCTCCGTCCCGGTTTGTCGTTCCGCTCAGTATGATCTGTGGGCCACCCCATGTCTGTGTTCCACCCTAATGGCTCGGATCCCGGCTTCGGTTCGGATCCCTTCTTCATCCTTCACTTCTATTCTGATTTCATTTCTCCTTCTTATGAATTGTAGTGTTACCAAATTACTGGAATGTTTTCCGACGGATTGGGTGCCGGACATATGTTCCTTGCCTGTGGTATACTTTGTTGAACATGACGCGTGTAGAAGCATTACGGTAGAGATGACCACCGATAAGACCGAGTAAATAGATAAACACAAGCTAGCAAATCACCCAAGAAATTATTACGACACACGACGATCAATGTATTCACTAGTGTGGGAAAAATCTGAGTTCACGTTTATCTGTTTCTTTACAATCTCTCACACCCAACAAAGAGATGCCCCCATAAGAGAATAGATCCCGCAGCCCTATACCGTAAAGAACACCGAAGAAAACCTTCCCCGAGACCTTCCGATCTCCAATGGATTCCCTTCCCTCTCCTTTAATGACGGCTATCTTCTAAACTTCTCTCGTGATACTCTTGTTGATTCTTGAATCAATGATGTCTTAGGTTCGTCCTAGGACCTTCTATTTATAGACACACATTCGTATTCGACTTGGAGAAGGAATCCCACGCGACAACGCAAGCAAAACCACTTTACTCACGTCCTACCAGAGTCGATCATGCGCATGACCTAGAAAGATCGTGCGCATGACCTGGGACACCTCCTGATCATCCTTGCCCCTAAATGTGCTCCACTTGCATCCTTGTTCTTTATCCAACACCATATAGGGTTGGCAATGGGTCGTGTTCGTGTTGTGTCTAGTTTCGGGTCGTGTCCAAAACCTCTAGGCTCAGACCCGACCTGTTTAACTAACCTTCAGGGACTAGGGTTCATAGCTTCTAATCGGACTCGATCGACACACTACGCAAGTGTCTTCGTCAATCCTATGGGTTCCTGTTAACCTGCGTGGCAACCTACGGTGTGACGCAGGTTGCACTCAAGTCCTCATAAACTTACTATGTTTTTTTGTATACCCCTGTTCTCCAGCTAGTATTGGTAATGTGATATCCTTCTATTTGGTGCCATGTGTCTACTCGAGCGGTGGAGAGTACCGTAAGACTCGAGTGACCATTTGACTAGGTTCCTTCCAGGTTGATCATCACTACGCACCTCTGATCGTTTTGGCCAAAGGAGTCGGATCTGGTCAACAACTTGACTGATGACCACCAGGCCTGGATTTAGTGCGGTGTTTATCATACCAAGTCCCGATAGGGATGTGGATGGCCTGCAGGAGTAACGGGTTAATGCAACGCCAGCTCTGTAACCCAGTGCACCGTGGTATTGGATCGTGGTTAGATCCCTCACACGTTGGTGAACCAAAATTATACACAACTGGTTAGTCCACTGGTCACAGTTCCTTAGGGTTTAGGACCGATTACCCTAAGCAGAAACATGGCTGAGTGCACCGGTGTCTGCTTACCGATCTGTACACCATATTGGTTCTGTTTGGTTATAGACACTGTTTCTGACAATGACCATGGTGGAGATACCCATGTTCTGTCATTCCAATAGCTTATCCTTATAGGGTGACTAACCCTAATTAGAGCTGCGAACAATTTAGGCTCATAGGACCAGTCCACCGAATCTCTCACTCAGATGGACTATTATATAGTCACGACTTATTTAAGTCCTGTAAACAGAACACGTATAATAATATGCACCATAAAACAATTCTAATAAATAAATAACCCTTTTATTAATCAACTAAGGTTTTTTTTATAAGCCCTAGACTACATCTCACTCAACACCTAGTCCTCATCCTAAAGAAGAAGGTGGTAAAACACCCGGAAGATTTTCGCCCTATTAGCCTTTGCAATGTCTATTACAATATCATCTCCAAAATGTTGACTAATCGGTTCAAGATGGTCGACAATAGTATTTAACCAGTCAACTTTTGTCAAGGGGAGGCATATCACATATAATGTTGTTCTGGCCCAAGAAATCTTTAACACTTTCATACATCCTCATGGAGCAAGAAGATATTTTGCCTTCAAAGTGGATATGGCGAAGGCCTATGACAGGCTGGAATATAATTTTCTCTTCAAGGTTATGCGAGGTCTAAGCTTTTCTGAAATCTCCTGTTGGTTGATTTTCAGTTGTATTTTAACTCTCCTACTCCATTTTGGTTAACAAAGACTCTGTAGGCCAAGTATCCCTGCAAAGAGGTATTCAGAAAGATTGCCCTCTATCACCATACTTGCTTGTCCTATGCACTGAGATCCTTTCGAAGATCCTCAAATTAATGGTAAGAGGATAATTTGATTCATGGAGTCAAATTGGGCCAGTGAGGTATGACCATACCTCACCCAAATATTCTCGCAAAGTGGTATTCGACACCCTCTATTATCATACTCGTTTGTCCTATGTATTGAGATCCTTTCGAAGACCTTCAAATTACTGGTAGTGGTCAATTTACTTCATGGAGTCAAATTGGGCTGATCAGGTATGGCCATACCTCACCTCCTATATGCCAATAATTTTGTGGTGTTTGGCCATCAAATTTGTGATGAAACTAACCTAGAGGTTCCTTACCAACTGGGCTTCCTGGTGGGTAGAGATCTTGTAGGGGAAATATCTTGGATTGAGTTCCTTCTGGGATTGCAAAATTCAAAGCAATCACTCTGAAAGTTGGAAGAGCATGATGCATAGTCCTGTCAATCAGGTTGGATTGGGTCGGTCAAGGTCTGCCGAAACCCAGCCCGAACACTAGGTGGCCCTCCCAAACCCGAACTTGGCCCAAAGTTTTACCATCATGTTCAGCCAAAATTCAGCCGATTTTTCTTCTTGGATTTTGGGTCGAGTTAAGGCCGACCCGAATAAGAGCACTATGAGAGAAAAACTCATAAAAAATGACATTCACTCTGATCCTAGAATTTAAAAGTAATAATATATCTCACAATTTTACTAAAACATAGCATCTTTGTATAGGCGATGTACCTAAAATCGTAGGTTATATACATTGAGCAAGAAAAGCTATAAAATTCTAAACAATAGCAACTTTCACTAAAAATCAAGTTGTGCATAACTTTATCTTCTAAATAAGCAAAATATATCGAGAGGGGATGATTCAATAAACTATTACACCCTAATTATTTCGGGTTTGAGTCTAAAACATGCCGAGGTTAACACGGCCCAAACTTAAGTTCGAGCTTGAAATCATATCCAAGCTTAGCCCAAGCTCACATAAAGATGGGTCCATATTTTTTTTGGCTGAACAAGCAAGTATCGGACTAGCCCAGCCCAATTGACTGTCCTTATCATGCGCTTCAAGCTGCGTATTGCTTGATCATTGGAGATGGGCGCCGAACAAGAGTGTTCTTAGATCCTTGGGTGCATACTTCGCCGGACTTCAGAGTTCGAGGGTGCTTATTTCCTGGGTGCAAGCCTCTGGAGGCGGAGGCCCGAGCGATGCTTGAAGGTATCAAGCTTTTAGCTGCTGTTGATGATGCTGAGCATGGTGCGGGAATGGGTGCTGGTGTGAGATTTTCGGTGGGATCAAGGCCGTTTTCTTTGGGGGATCTTCGGTGTGCTGGTGTCAAGGATGGTGTGGCATCGGGTCCTGGTGCCCCATCCATTAGTGGCTGTGCAGATCTCGAGTCCGGCGAGCCTGCCCACAAGGTGCTTGGTGAATTGCTTCAACTGTTTTCTGGGGCTGCAGGAACACAATCTAATCAGCAGATTGGGTTGGCTGATCAGGAGTTTCCCACCTTTGCACTTTTTCTACCTGCAGCCCTGGAGTTATGACATGTTTGGCTAGGAGGAGTTGCAGCCCGCTTGTTACAACTTCAGCATTTTGGCCAAACCCTAATTGTTTGATTGGGAGGCGTGTGTTGCAACTCCTACAACCAAACAAACAAACAGCTGTGTAATTGCAACTCACTGTGGAGTTCCAACTACACCATTTTTTAAGATTTTAGGAGTTGGAAAATACAAGAAAAAGCTATGGATACGAACTACACCGGTTGACTATTGCCACCTGTGCTGCCGGCTGCCGCCGCCACCGATGCCACCACCGCCATCAGCCGCCGACCACCGACTATTGGCCGCCGCCTGCCGCGGTTGCCGGTTGCTGCCACCGCCCGTTATTCGTTGCCAGTCTCCGCCGCCACCATCTCCAACGACTTGTTACCACAACCAAACAATCATTTTACAACTACATGATAGTTCCAACCCATGCTTTTGCAATTGTAGTTTTGTTGATGACTTGTGCATTTTCAAATGCATGGGTTATAACTCCACCAAACCCACCAACTCCTCCTAACCAAACAGACTGTTAGAGAGGTTCCCTCTTCCTCTATTCACATGGTAGAGACTGCAGCAGGGAAAATACTGCACTTCATGTTGCAACAAACTAGTGAACCCTTGGACTAAGGTCAGCACTAAACCTTATGAACTCGCACAAGATGATTTGGAGCTTGAATACTTTGAGCCATGTATTTTCGAAGGTACTTTGAGCCTCAGCTTCAAGGTATGCAGTCTTGGGGGGGCTTGAGGAAGGGGAGGAACCAAGCTTAGAGGACCATATTCCTGGTTTGTCTGAGCAAAATCCTATGGCAGCCATTGTTGTAGATGGGGAGTCATGGAGGAACTAGGCAAGAGGGCTTACACCTAGATGGTTATCTTGACAGATGCGACGCGAACGAGGGAGGCTCTTGTACTGGGTAAAGAGGGTACTGCAAGCCTGTGTCCTCTACTAATTTTGTGTGCTCAAGTTTGGGACTAGCTGAAGGATGTTTATCGGTGGATCCGACGTGAAGCTAATAGTGCTGCCCATTGTGGCTAGCTTATGGAGCGCGGGTTTCTGGTATCAACGGATATTAGGAAGAGTTTGTTGAAAACTTTGTAGAAATAAACATGCGATAGGGGAGACCATAGTCTCTTAGCCAAACATGATTCTTTAACGTGATTCGCCCGTTGGCAAGCGAGCTACACCACGGATAACAAATTTCTTTCTGGCGATCGTACACCACGCCCATCACTCAAATCGGTAGATCACTACCATGCCCTTACGCTCCGGACCAGCGCCCATCGACGCCCGTCCGCCGCAACACAGCCAGTGCCCAAGCAGTCACCCGTCGGCCAACGCTTCTGCACTCGTCTCCATCGAGATGCTCTCTCTCGATCTGACACCCGAACAAGACAGTGCGCCATCGCATCTGCGAACCAGCCCTCAGGGAGACTAACACAAGTCGCCCAACTCGGACATCTTCCGCTCCGATCTATCTATCCGTCTGTCGGTGTCGCCGAACCGGCCTTCGGGAACTAACACAAGCCCCCCTTATAAGGCCTAATCATTGTCAATATCGACCCGAACAATCCGGGAAGAGAAGACATTGTACCGTGCCTCTCCCCGGACCTCCAGCCTGCCCTTAGCCTTGGGCGCCCACAGTGGCACCCAGGGCACCGGCACTGCTGCTTCTTGCGAGTCGGCTCCAGGCTATCTGCCTTTCGCCCTGGGCGCCTGCAGTGGTGCCATGGGCATCGCTTATCACAACAACCGAACTGCTCGGGGGGGGGGGGGGGGGGAGGGGGGGGGGTGAGGCGCCCGAACCCGGGACCTCCCCCCGAGCAACACCTCCCCTTGGCTCCTCCTCTCCTTGCTTTGCACGGGATCTTCCGCAGCCCTTAGGGGATGAGCCGTCCGCGAGATCTCTCTTCGCCTCAAACAGATCCTATTTCGAAGATGGGGAGGGAAAACCCCTTTTATAGACCAAAAGATAAAACAAAGCATGTGTGCATGGGAGTCCCAATCCCATACGTGATTGACTTTCCATGCACAACTACTTTATCCCCTCAATCAACTCTATCACTTCACTTCAGTCAACCTTTATCCATCCAAATCCAAATCAGCCAACCTCTATCTCTCTAAACTGAAAGATAAGACTGGGTTCTTGCATGAGCTTGGGTAACGGGCCAAACTTCATGGGCTGCCAAAACCTAACAGAGTTTCCATCTGCAATCCCTGCCCTCATGCATGAAGATTTCAAACAAAAAGATTCAACAACTGTGGAAGCTGATCGATGCTGCACGTAGAGCTGAAGAGGCGGTCCTTGCTGGTTCCTCGGGTATTAGTGATCCCCATGGTGCTGAAGGAATTCCGTAAGGGTGGTGCAGCTTTGGTTGCATAGGCTCAGAATTCAGCTGATTTGCGGATGTTGGTGCTGATGTTACTGAACTGGGTGGAGTAGATGTTGCTGTTTCAATAGGCAACTATCACTTCCTTTTTTGGTACAACAGATAGGTGGATCATGACATTATAACCCTTAGGTCCTCCAACATGAGGCTGTGGGAAATCAGCTTCCCAGTAACCCCCCACACCGGATCTTCTGACTTCATTAGCCAACCAGTGGGCTGTACTATTGGAGGTTCTCGACACCCACCGAATAGTCACCCCTTGTAAGGTCCTCCAACACGAGGGCAGTGATGGCATGTGGGAAATCAGCTTCCCAGTAACCCCCCACACCGGATCTTCTGACTTCATTAGCCAACCAGTGGGCTGTACTATTGGAGGTTCTCGACACCCACCGAATAGTCACCCCTTGTAAGCGATCCCAAGCCTGCATACAGGACATTATCAAATCCTGATTACCCGCGGAGCATCCTTTTCCCACCACTAATGCTTCTCGAGCCTGCGAGGCGTCAGTCAGGACTACTACATTGTCACACCCCCTCGCCCCAAGTGCCTCCAGAGCCCCTTGTATTGCCCACAACTCAGCTTGTATTGGTGAATCAACCTGACATGTGAAGGAAGCTGTGGCACACATCGAACCCTCAGTAGTAGATAGCACCCATGCACCTCCTGCTATCTCCATCTGTGTACTAAAGGATCCATCTGTCCACATGACAAATTGGTACTCCACCCCCCTATCTTGAGCTGTCATCGCCGTCCTATGGTTTCGAACAAACTATTCAGAGAGGGACACCTCTTGCCGCACCACCGTCATGCAATTCAGAGCCTGTTTCTCAAAAATTTGCTGACATCTTACTTTCCAAAGTTGCCACATTGCCATAGCTAGTAACTCACCCGGCAGTGGAGTATCACCCTGACCCCCCCTTCCAGACCCACCTTTTAGTATTTCTAGTTGAAAGAAGAAGTCGAGCCCAGTGACTTTCTTCATGCAGCCCCAAAACTCGCTAGCAACAATCACTTTGATCCAGAAGGTCCACATCAAGTGGAGGTAGGGAAAGAAGAGGAGGGTGCCGACCCGGAATCTCTGGGTGCCAGGGAAGAGGCGGAGGATGAGAGGACGGTGGATGGCCATCAACATCCATGAATCGATTTTCATTGGTCTCCACTCCAAAGCCATTCTGCAGGCCAAAAAGATTATAGCAAAGGCTAAGGAAGAATCTAGGGGAATTTCTGGTTGAAGAAGAAGAAGAATCTAGGGAAAGAGAACGAGAGAGTGATGGCCTAAAGGAGATTGCGACAGATCTACACGACGAGGAGGGAGGGTGTCGAGCTGTGGGTCTGTTGTATTGTGTTGATGTATTGGGCACCAAGTCATTGCTGGAATTTCTGCACTTATGCAGAATTTCGGCATAACTGTAGCTTTTTTTTTTTTTTTTTTGAACGATACAAAACGAATAAATTAAATAAGCCAAACCAAAACAACAACAAGAAGTTAGCAGAACCCTAAGATAGTCCAACCAACATGGTGACTGCTATAGGAGTCTGGTCCCTGAGCCAAAGGAAAGAGCTCTCTCAATCCAACAACCACTAGCAAACAACCATACCACTGCCACAAAGAAGAGGTACCCAGGAAAGGAGCTGCAGAGTTCATACCTCCCCTCCAATCCGCATCCAGCTAGCATGCGCCGCAACCTCCAATCATCACTAGCTCCAATCAGTATGCTCTAAATTCCTCCCGTCGGCAAATTCCCAAAAAGAAGTATGCTTAACTAAAGGGATGCACTAGCATACACCGCTAGTCACCAAATAGTTAGTACCAGCAATTATTGCTTGCACCAGTCGTCATACACCAATTTCCACCGATCAGCAAGTCCAAATCCTACCCCCTTCCAGCTATGCACACGGAATGCACTAGTAAAACCGCAATGCACTGGGATTAATTTGAATATCAATCCACTAAGTGTCCTCCCTGTTAGGCTCCATACCATGATAGAAGCCTAAACCGATATACGGGGACCAATTTAAAATTACCAAAGCTGCTACAGGCATAGCACTTTGACTCCCAATATTCTGCAACACCTCCACATATCGAGCAGCTATTTCAGAGAAAGTTTCAGAAGCCGAATAGGCTTTAGCTTCAAAAACCCTACAGTTATGCTCCACCTATATTGAAAAAACTGTTGTCGTGATGAGAATCTTCGCCTACATGGAGCTGTGTGTTGTGTGTAGGGGTGGGACTTAGGCGGGTTTGACCCGAACCCGACCCGCCCAACCCGAACAATAGACAAATATGGGCAAAGCTAGTTAAAAACTTGGACGGGTTTGGACAAAAAAAGATCAACCCGATTTCAATTTGGACGGGTTTGGACACCGATCTTCCCAACCTGAGGAAGTGACACACTAAGGTTGAATGCTTTGGTAGTTTTTTTTTTATGGAAATCAAAGACTGTCTGTTTGATGTTGAATGCTAAGAATTCATTTGAAATATGTGAGGATATGGGTTGGACTTTATGTTTTCGTTATCCAATTCAAAGATTTTTTTTATCCAATTCAAAAAATTGTTGCGTTTTTTTTCCATCTATTTATGTGCACAAGCATTTCTAATTGGGCAACCCGTCCATTATTTTGCAAATTGGGTAACCCGAGTAGCTCGAGAAACCTGATCAACTAGAATGAGCAAGCACGGATTAGGCTTCCACGGATTTCACGAGCAAAACGGGTTAAGATTTGTGCAAGTCGGGTTGGGCATGGCAGACCCATCAACCCGCCCAAGTCCCACCACTAGTTGTATGTTGTGGTTTTGGCGTCTGTAGATGAAGCTGTGTGTTGTGTGTTGCGGTATGGGGTTAGGCTGATGTGCTGGGGCCTAACCCCACAGCCTTGAGCATATTTCCATTAGCGGGTATCTCGAGCACCATGTATCTTATTTATTAAAAATATTTCTATGGAATCCTCTTTAGAAAAATCATTTATGCTTACGCGTGAATAGAGTTTTTTTATTGTTCAACGAAAGGGTCCGTCTTTCTGTTGGCAAGTGTTTAGTTTTTTTTTTAGTTTTCTTTAGGTACTTCATGAAAGGGGAGGTCACAATCGGACCCCTAGAGGCGCCACATGCCGGCGCAGCAACAAGGAGGCCCGCTGTGATGATCGGCATTCCAGAGTGATTTCGCCAGAGCAACCCAGTTTTTTTTATAATATTATTTTAATATATTTAGCGTGATGCGATTGGCTGTGCTTGGACGGGGCCCGACAGTAGGTCCCGGGTACGAGTCGCAGGGCTGCAACTGAGGCATAGTCGCACAAACTGATAAGCACGTGTATCGAGTCTTGGCTCAATGTTATTATTATTATTATTATTATTTTGTTTTTAGTAAAATAATTTTTATAAATAAATAGGTATTGTGGCTAATCTGTTGGAACCGTCGAGGTTCGCGCACCGGCTCATCTCGGCGCGACCCGAGTCGAGGGCGAGTCAGGCTCGGTGTGAGTCGGGCTCGACCAGCTCTTAAAAAAAACATAAATAAATAAATAAATAAAAAAGGAGAAAACAAAGCAAAAAAATAAAATAAAATAAAAAATTTCAAAGACAAACCCAACCTGATCCTAAACACCCCCCCCCCACCCCACTCTCTCTCTCTCTCTCTCTCTCTCTCTTTCTCTCTCAAACCCAAACCCATCCACTAACCCCAACCAACAGCCAACTCTCTCTCTCTCTCTCTCTCTCAAAACCCCAAACCCAACCCGAACCCGATCCTAAACCCACTACCCCCCACTCTCTCTCTCTCTTTCTCTCTCAAACCCAAACCCATCCCCTAACCCCAACCAACAGCCAACTCTCTCTCTCTTTTAAACCCCCAAACCCAACCCGAACCCGATCCTAAACCCACTACCCCCCACTCTCTCTCTCTCTCTCTCTCTCTCTCTCTCTCTCTCTCTCTTTCTCTCTCAAAACCCCAAACCCATCTCCTAACCCCAAACCCATGCCCGACCCGACCCCCAAACCCAGGTCTCTCTCTCTTTCTCTCCCTCTCTCCCAACCGATCAACCTCTCTCTCTCTCTCCTCCCCTTCACCCCATCTCACCTCCCCTCTCTCGGATCTCTCTCTCCATCACCCCACCCAACCCGATCCAATCCGACCCCAAGGTCGCCGCCCGATGCCCGCGAATCCCGCCGACCTCTAGCCGCCCTGATCTCATCCCAAGGAGTGGAATCCGGCCCGGATTCCCGCCGAGCATCCGGCCGCCGCCCTGAATCCCGCCGGCCGCCGCCCCCTTTCCCCTTTTTAAAACCTGGACCCGACCCCCTTAAGCCCCTCCAACCTCCCCCTCTTCCCCATCCAGATCTGCCCCTCTCTCCCCCTCTTTGTGGTGTGTTGCACGCGCGGCCGGAGGAGAGCCGCGCCGGCACAGTGAGCTTTGAGCTACGGAAGGAGAAAATGAGCTACGGTTACTAGATGGATAAAGCTTTGTGGAATTTCAAATGGTAGAAGCAAAATTAACGGTTACTAGATGGATAAAGCTTTTGCCGTTTGATGACCCTAGAAGTTTTGGAATTCCTTGAAAATTGGTGAGGATGATCATGTTACCCTAGACAACACACCTAGCAATTTTCACAAAATTCCAAAACTTCTACGGTGGTCAAAATGATCGTAGCTCATTTTCTCCTTCCGTAGCTCATAGCTCATTGTAACATCTCTCTCTCTCTCTCTCTCTCTCTCTCTCTCTCTATATATATATATATATATATATATATATATATATATATATATATATATATATATATATATATATATATATATATGTTGGCGGCCTATTTCGACGAAATGGGCAGCCACCCATTTGACACCCTTAGCAGTCTTAGAATGTGCTAATTTTTTGTGAGCATATGCATCTTACCTAAGATAGCACACCCACAAAAAATCAGCACATTCTAAAACTTTTAGGGGCATCAAATGTTACATTTCATATTAACGGTAACAACGGACGTTCGATAAAACTCTTAACATTTGAAGCCCCTAGGAGTCTTAGAATGTGCTGATTTTTTGTGGGTGTTCTATCTACGATAAGGTGCTTATGCTCACAAAAAATCAGCACATTCTAAAACTCCTAAGGGCTTCAAATAGGTGGCTGCCCATTTCGTCAAAATGGGCTGGCAGCTCATTTCCCGTTTCCCCTCTCTCTCTCTGTGTGTATATATATATATATATATATATATATATATATATATATATATATATATATATATATATATATATATATATATATATATATATATATATATATATATATATATATATATATATATATATATCTATATAATATTTCACTACGAATGGATAAAGAGAGCCGTTCGATACAAACATAAGAGGCGGTTAGAGAATTTGATGGCCAAGATCTGTGAGCATTGGATAGCATTTATAGATTATACACGATCTGCTTCAGCCCCTATATCCCCCATCGTTTCTCCCCCGAAAATCCCTCAATACTCAATAGCCGTCCACATCAACAGTGGGTTGAAACCGTCGTCCTGATCATAGCCCTCCGTGGCCTGATCTGTGAATCGCATTCATCTAGGACAGTAAAGCCACGTCAATTGTGCAGAGCTGTGAACAGCTGATCATAGCCGTCCGTGGCCTGATCGTCGGGTGAAGAGCAGTTCGCTCACATCGGACGCTCTCTCTCTCTCTCTCTCTCTCGATCTCCAGACTCCAGCCCGACCTCACCCGGAGCCCCAATCTCCACGTTCTTCTCTCTCTCTCGGAGCCCCAATCTCCACGGTCTCTCTCTCTCTCTCTCTCGCTCTCTCTCTCTCGATCTCCAGCCCGATTTCCCCGCTCTCTCTCTCTCTCTCCAAACGGTCTCACCCAAACTCCCGATCTCCAGCCTGATCTCCCTCTCTCTCTATCGCCATGTCTCTCTCTCTCTCTCTCTACCGCCCCACGATCCCACATCTCCGCCCGCCACGAACTCACCCCCGTTCTCTACTTCTCTCCCGATCTCTCCCGATCCCACATCTTCACGATCCCGATCTCCTACGCAGTCATCCACCATCTCTCTCTCTCTTTCTCTCTTTCTCTCTCATGCGATCACCCACGATCTCATCCGATCCTACCGCCACACGATCTCCCGCCCCACGATCCCGATCCCCAAATCCCTTTTACTACGTCTCCAGTCTGCCTCCCTCCCCATTAGAGAGAGAATTTGATCGATGGCACAAAGAGAGAAGCCGATCGCCACCCGCAGTTCCACCCGCAGCGCCACCCGCAGCCCCTCCGTCCAACAAGGTTGGAAATCTATGTGCGTGTGTGTGTTTGATCTTTCTCTCTGTCTCTCTCTGTGTTTGATGAATGTTTTTTCGTTCCTCAGATCATTCGTCAATGGAGAAGCAACGTTCCTTAGATCCTTCATCAACAATCGCAGTCCCTCCATCACCCCTGTTGGAACCTCTCTCTCTCTCTCTGTGTGTGTACTTGAACCTTTAAATTCTTACGTTGTTTACTATTTTTTTTTACAGTCTTGAGGAAACTGGAAAGACGACCCGATCGACGCTTGCAGCCTGTCCGTCCACCCAAGTATGAACATCTGAAACCCAGTTCTATTTTTTCTTTTAATGCCGATTCTAAATCGATGCAAATTCTTTGAGGATGTTTTTTTTTTATTGAGTCTTTGAACGATGGCCTTGACAACTTCCATCAGCAAAGAATAGTGTATATCAGAAGGGAGATGGAATTGGTTTTTTTTTTCCTTTTCTGTTCCTTTTTTTTTTTTTGGTGTCTGCCATCACCGAATTTGAGATAAGCTGAGTCAGTAAGTGTATACCACTGAATAAGTCATCTAATAAGCTGAGATGAAATAAGCAATTCCATCTTGCCTTTGGAATTAATATATTTCCGTATGATCATCTCAGTTCGAATATATATTTCCAGCTCATCTTACGAACTGAAAAGGTATTACACTCCCCATCCCCATATATATATATATATATATATATATATATATATATATATATATATATATATATATATATATATATATATATATATATATATATAGATATATATATGTGTGTGTGTGTGTGTGTGTGTGTGTTTTCGTACTATGCCTGAAGGGATTGCCTATTCTTTATTTTATTAACCTGATGGTTACATTTTTTTTGTCATTCAATCCTTTGAAATACTATGTGACCTGGATTCAGTATCATGTTTTAAGAAAACATAACACACTAACTGAAGCATAAAAGAGAGACAGCCATGACTTAGGGTAATATGAGTTCATATTTTAATGCTTTAGCTGATCTACAAGCTAGATTTTCTTTTTGAGCATAATACATAATTGGAAGAAAGAAAAAAACATGTGATTCAACTATTGATCTTTACTTTATAATTTATAAGGATACATCAACAGTTACCTTTAGTTGAAAATCATAAAAACAGAAGGGGGAAAAAGGTATAAAGAAGCCTGCATTCACTCCGAATAAATGAATTTCATCCAATCCTACTTTTTGGAGTTTGGAAATTGGGCACCCTTAGCAATGCATAGTACCGACACATCTCCTAACACCCAAACAACATGCACGCTTGGGTATTAGGACATGTGTCGGTATTGAGCAGCATGTTTTAAAAAGTACTTGAATCATTTTCTTTCTGCCTACACTTCAGGGAAAAATTGCCATGCCTACCGGGGAAAAAAACATACTGAAAAATCGTGATACATCCACCATGTACTTACACAAAGTAAAAGTCTTCCCTCTCCAGCAACCTCCCCA
Source organism: Chamaelirium japonicum (assembly GCA_947650365.1). Lineage (NCBI taxonomy): Eukaryota > Viridiplantae > Streptophyta > Magnoliopsida > Liliales > Melanthiaceae > Chamaelirium > Chamaelirium japonicum. The sequence continues at coordinate 25,584,307 of OX393559.1, read as the reverse complement.
GCTCTTTGATTGGCCAAAAATATGGAGCACAGTAATGTTATTACATCCCTGTGATTCTCTCTTCTTTCTGATAGTCCTGGTTGGCCCACTGAAATGCGGGCAGATGCAAGGCGTGATCTGCAGCAGAACTTCAGTATGAGATGTGTACTAACAGTAAGCTAATTTACCATATGTGATTGCTTTCATACTGGATCAGCATTAACTGAAATATTAGAAAATGAAGTGCTCAAAATAAGGAGAATGGGGAAGGGTTCTCAAACTCGAAATCTGCTCAAAGAAGAAGAAATGAACGATAAGGAAAGAAGAAGAATATAGATATCATGGTAAAATTTGGAGTGACTTCAGTGAGTTGATCAATTATCCATATAGGTTTGTATAGATTATACAGGAACACAGGCTATATAACCCATTACTACTGAAATAAGGAATAACACACTATAGAACACAGTATATTTCCCAATTTTGGTGGAAATATTTGTTCTCAAAAAAAACATGTGATGCTACCGAATATATATTTCCCAATGTATTACCCTATATCACCATACGGACATATATATTTTCATCTTACGAACTGAAAAGATATATTTTCCGTATGATCAAAATATATATTCGAACTATAGAGGAAGGGGAGTGGATGGTACCATCTCAGTCCGTAAGATGGTACCGAACTGAGATGGTACCACTTATCAATAAGCAATTCCATCTTGCCTTTGGAAACCACCATGGTATTACTTTTGATCATCTCCCTTCTTGCGCAAGATGGTACCACTTATCAATAAGCAATTCCATCACCGCAAGATGGTACCATCCAGTTGATCATCAAGGTATTACTATTGATAAGTGAGTGTCATCCAGTTCTCCTATATCATGTCTGCCATCACCGAATTGGTAAGACCTTTTTTTTGGTGTCTGCCATCACCGAATTTTTTTGGTGTCTGCCATCGCCGACCTTGACAACTATGGCAGCTTTCATGCGTACTACTACTCTGACATGACCCATCTACTTGGGAATCAATCTCAGCTTGCTTGCCATAGGCTCTTCTTAGGCATCGAGTATAAACATATTTGCAGATTTTGCATGTTGCCTCACATTTACACATACATTACCCCTCAGTACCACTGATAGATGTCTGCATGCTATTCCTTTTTCACCCTATATGTGGTCAATTCATTATCTTTCTTGCAGACACTAGGAGTCCACAATGAGTTTAAAAGTGTTTGGGGTAGTATTGAAGTAGTTGTATAGTGTGCAGTATTAGTTATTGAACATATACTGTTTATTCATTTGCTTCTTTACTGTAAAAATGGGATACAAGATCAAAAGGAAAATTTAGTGCAAACACTATAGATCTACCAAGTACCAATATTAGGACATCTAACACCATGGGCTATAAGTCTACGCTTAATGAAGACTGTAAAACACCATCAATCTTCAAGTTCTAAGCAGGAAACACAAACTAATATACAAAGTAAACTTCAAATAGATGAATAGGGGTGAAATCTGTATAAGATATAAAGCAAAGGTGAATATAAGAAATAAAGCAAAGGTGAATATAAGATATAAAGCAAAGGTGAATATGTAGGCCCGACCCGACCCTGCCCAACCCGTTTTACACTCCTAGGGTTATATAAAGGAACCCAAGATGTCATTATGAAGTGTGCGGTGTGCCAAGTGCAAAGTGTGTGCCAAGTGCATTCGACAGTATCATTTTGCTATAACGAACAAAACATATTTCTTTGTATGATGTCATTGCCAATGTTGTAAAAGTTGTATATCCAAAACACTTCACCCCCCTATAATTAAAAAACAACATTTTGCTCCCTTCAATTCAGTTTTGATCAAATGAAAATTGCCAAATGAGACAAAATATTGTGATAGAAAATGAGTTTTGAAACTCCACTCTAGAAATAGAAACCTTGAACTTGAATTGCTTTGTATTGCGGCTATAATGCGCTGAAGTTTTCTTTCTCAAACTCCATGTTAGTAGATTATATTTGTTGAGAAACAATATTTGTTAAGATTGTATTATTTGTTCCTTGATGTAGCTTCATGCATTATTTGAATAATTTGAAATTGTTATCCCTACAGCAAGTGTCTACCGGTTATACTGTGTCTACCGTTCCCGTGGTCAGCCCTTTAGTGCCTGTTGCGTCTCGCCAACCTGCCTCTGTAGCAGTAGCCGATCAGGCTGACCTCGATCAGCCACCTCCAGGACCCTTACTAACATCACCTTGCGTTGCCTCTACGGTTTGTCAATCTTAGCATTATGTATTTCATTTTGTTTCTATACAAGTTTTTATTATTCAATTTATTACAATTTTTTAATTTCAAGCATGCTATGGTGATTAGAAGGTTCCTATGGTAGTTTTCTTTGTTAATGTTAATATCTTGCTGAGTTATCTTACATTTTGATCGGATTTTTGTTAATGTTAGAAACATACTGAAGATTGTTGGCTATTATTAAAGAGTACAGAGTCAATAAATATTGTAATAAATCTAAGGCAAAATATTATTATAGGATCTCAAATATTGAAAAAAATCAAAATGATATTTGGCACGTCTTGGAATAAAAAAAATTATACATGTAATTTGATATTGTTTCTTTGATACGTTTGTTTTTTTTTATTTCGATTGGATTTTTGTTCATGTTAGAAACACACTCAAGATCTTTGGTAAATAAAATTTACTACAAAAACAACAAACCAAAGTGATCCATGAAACATATACCTTATAAAACTTTGAGACATAGGCCTCACCTTATTAAGTCTCATGATCTTAAGATTATTACATCTTTAAGTATTTTTATTTTATTGTGTTTCAAAATTTCAAATGCAGTTCCAAAACTTATTGATCAACCGAGGGTCATCTCAACGGTCATTAGCGCAATGTGCTCGAAGAGAGAGAGAGAAAGAAACTATGTTTTCATCAAAGCGAGCTAAATTTATAGCAAATCAATTATCAACACAATCTGCCATGGAAGACATAGCAGCATCGTTACGTGCAGTATCCCAACGAGCACGGAGAGCAAGAGAAAAAGAAGTTAGAGAGAAGATGATTAATGACCAACTATCAACACAAGTTACCTTCGAAGACATCATAATCGGTGGGAGCTCACGTCTGGTACATGATGGAAACAAGGGGAAAGAGAAAGAGGTTGAAAGGACTTCTCATTTGAGGCCATCAACTACATCATCCTTAAGAGTCGAAAGTCACGTCCCATTATCAGTTGGTTCTGATGTAAAAGTATCAATACGTGCAATATCACAACGTACACGGAGATCAAGAGAAAAAGCGGCTAAAGAAAAATTGGTATACTCTCTAGAACTGCCAGAGAGTTATACCAGCAGCGCAGTTGGTGAATCTACCACAAATGTCACATTTCGAAATCTTGGACTCGAATTTCAATCAGTTGCATGTTCATCCGTATTTGTAAGCACATCTCCAAATAGAGAAAATAACAGGTAATATTATGAATTGTAAAAGAAATTTTAATATTAAATTATAAATATTTTAAAAGTATGGATAAACTTAATAAGTATATATATAACCGCTTTATTATGTTAACAGTGAAAATCCAATGCAACTACCTCATGAGAGTAATAACATGAGAAATGTCCAAACCACCTATATTGAAGATACATTTGATTATGAGTGTGGAGACGAAAATATGACAGAGACAGGATCGTCGCATCATGTTCCAACTGGTTGTCATTTTCTTGGACGTATGGATGTTATCTGTACATTTTGTTCAGCTCTTCATTGGAAAGATGAACAATTAACCACATCTCCTGCTGGACATCCTTTATTTGGAATGTGCTGTTTAGAAGGAAAAATAAACTTACCCCCACTTTCTGTATTGCCTCCTACTCTTCAATCACTATACGAAGGCTCTGATTCACGATCAACGTCATTTCGAAAATATATTAGAGAATATAATGCAGCAAATGCTTTTACAAGTCTTGGGGCACAAATAGATGACCGATCATTAACTGGATGTGGGCCTACGTCGTTTATAATACACGGAGAATTACGTCACCAAACGGGAGCATTGCTACCAGATATTGATAAGGATCCGATTTATTCGCAGCTTTATATTTATGATCCAGACACTGCATTGGATTTTCGAGATCACCGTAATCCGAATTTATCAAGGGATGTCTTAAGTATCATTCAAGATACACTTTTGCAATACAATCCCTTTTGCAAACTTTATAAACATGCATACGAGATTTTAAGTACAATTGAAAATTCTCAAGAGAACAATAATGTATTGGCATATCTACACTATAAACATGGTACCGATCGTCGTCGCTATAATCTTCCAACGACAGATGAAGTTGCAATTATATTACCGGGAGATGGAAGTGAGGCTCATGCTACACGAGACATCATTCTTCATTTGAGAGGCGGCCAAGAATTGAAACGGATAAGTGAATGTCATCCTGCGTATTTACCATTGCACTACGTACTTATGTTCCCTTTCGGAGAATTAGGGTGGTCAGAAGATCTACGACAGTTTGATGTAATCAATAATTGCTCAAGCAATTCCAGACTTACTCATACACAATATTTTGCATATCGGTTATTCCCTCGCCCGACAGAATATTCAACAATCTTACATGGAGGAAAATTATTCCAAGAATTCTTAGTAGATGCATGGGCCGCGAATGAACAAAATCGTCTTCGTTTTGTTAAACTCAATCAAAACATCATTCGGGCGGATATATACAAGGGTTTAACAGATATTGCGGATGAGGGTTTGTCTGCAGCTCAAGTTGGAAAAAGATTTATTTTACCATCATCGCATTCAGGAAGTCCAAGAAATATGTACGAGATTTTCCAAGACTCCATGGCGATCACACGATACAACAAACATCCAGATATATTTCTTACAGTAACTGCAAATCCTAATTGGCCAGAAATTAAAGCAGAATTGTTACCTTATCAAACTGCTGTTCTTCGACCTGATTTAGTTGCCCGTGTATTTGAGTTGAAGCGGAAAGCAATAATGAAAGAAATTTTACAAAATGGGATATTTGGCCGAGCAGTTGCACATGTTTTCACAATTGAATTTCAAAAGCGCGGTCTTCCACATATGCATGCATTGATCTTCCTTCAACATGCAGATAAGATTCGAACAGTTGCACAAGTTGATCAAATAATTTCAGCTGAATTTCCAGACCCTGACACACATCCTCTTCTTTTTCAAACTGTTAAAAAATGCATGGTTCATGGTCCGTGCGGGTTGAGAAATCAACGTGCATCATGTATGGATAACGGTCAATGCACCAAACGTTATCCACGCAAGTTTACTGATGAAACATCTATGGATTTGGATGGATATCCTATTTATCGACGTCGTAATACTAATCAAGTATATATTGTGAGGGGACAAGAGGTTGATAATAGGGATGTTGTTCCATATAATCCTCATTTATCTGCAATGTTCGATTGTCATATTAATGCAGAAGTGTGCGCATCATGTCGTGCGGTTAAATATATTCACAAATACATTTATAAAGGACATGACAGAACTACCATGGTTTTGGGAGGTGATGAGATTCAGCAGTACATTGATGCACGATACATCGGACCACCAGAAGCAGCATGGAGACTACTTGAGTTTCCATTACACCAAGAGAAGCCAAATGTTGTGCGGTTAGCAATTCATCTGCCTGGAATGCATCATGTTACTTTTAAGATAACAGAAGATATTGGAGATATTATTTCGAGAGCGGCTAATCAAAATTCAACTTTGACAGCCTTCTTTGATTGTTGTGCTATAAATCATAGTGCACGTAATTTTACTTATCAAGAATTCCCTCAATATTTTGTTTGGAGTAAGACAAATAAAATATGGACCCCAAGAAAACGAGGTTTTGCTATTGGCAGGATGTATTTTGCTAATCCAAATGAAGGCGAGAAGTTCTTTCTTCGTTTGTTGCTCACTGTCGTGAAAGGGCCACAATCATTTGAATGTTTACGGACAGTGAATGGTGTTATTTTTCCTACATTCAAATCTGCATGTGCTGAACTCGGATTGCTAGAAGATGATGCTGAATGGATACAATGTCTCACAGAGGCTACTATCTTGAATACAGGATATCAACTGCGACGATTGTTCAGCATTATACTACTGGAATGTTCTCCATTACAACCCGATTCATTATGGAATATGTTTTCACAAAATATATGTGATGATCTTCATCATAAGCTTCGTGTGGAGTTTAACATTCCCAGTCCAACAGCAGAACAAGTAACTGATTATGGTCTATATTTGTTAGACCAGCTTCTTTTACAAGCAGGTAAAAGCGTGACAGATTTTCCTCCCTTACCTTTGCCAGTAGGAGTATGGAGTATGGTGATTGAAAATAGACTAATTTGGGAGCAGCAACAATTAATGTACGAGGGACAACAAGAAGAAACAGCTGGTAACGTTGCGCGTCTTAATACTGAGCAACACAATGCTTACAAAGCAGTAACTGAGTCTGTATTCAATGAAATGGGGAAAGTTTTTTTTCTCAGTGGAGCAGCTGGTACTGGGAAGACATTTGTATATAATACAATTGCAGGTGCTTGCCGTAGTCTTGGTCACATTGTCATCATGGTTGCTTCGTCTGGTATTGCATCTTTGTTATTATCTGGAGGCCGTACAGCACACTCAACATTTAAGATACCCCTTGATATATTAGAAAACTCAAGTTGCGGATTCACAAAACAATCAATACATGCTGCTCTTTTTAAAGTGACTAAGCTGATTGTTTGGGATGAAATCACAATGCAACACAGATATTGCGTTGAATCTGTTGATCGAACCCTTCAAGATGTTAAAGGCAATAAAAGACCATTCGGTGGAATTACAGTTGTCCTTGGTGGAGATTTTCGACAAATCTTACCTGTTATACCAAAAGGTGTGCGAGAACAAATTGTGGCTGCATCGCTCAGACGCTCAATAATATGGAATCATGTACAAGTTTTATACTTGGTACAAAATATGCGTTTGGATAGGGCGGAACCCGAAAATGTTAATTTCGCCAACTTTCTGATGGAGGTAAATACTATAACATCTATTGGAAATCCGTATATTGTCCTTTATTGTTTCTTACCAGCTAAATCCTTATTTTTTATTATTACAGGTCGGAACAAATCCAACTGAAACGATTCAATTACCGTTAGGAATTCATTTCTTAAAAGATCTTACAGATTTTATTCTTTCAGTTTACCCACAATTAAATATGGAGGGTACATCATCTGTATCATTCCTAACAGAACGTATAATTCTTGCTGCACGTAATGATGATGTGAATGCAATAAATGATGCAGCGTTGGAACTATTCCCTGGGGAAATAATTGTATATTATGCTGCAGATAAAGCTATCGAGGATGATCTTAGTTCGACGTCTAATGGTTATCCGACTGAATTTTTGAATTCACTTGATCCTTCCGGATTACCACCATTCAAGCTTAAATTAAAGGTAGGGTCCCCAATTATATTGCTCAGGAATCTTGCGCCTAAAGATGGACTTTGCAACGGGACAAGATTAATGGTTATCCGTTGTCGAACTCGGGTAATTGAAGCCCAGATTTTAACTGGAGATAAATCAGGTGATTTGGTATTTATTCCAAGGATATCTTTAATACCGTCATCATCAGAATTGCCATTTCCAATGTCACGGCGTCAATTTCCTATACGGCTTGCATATGCAATGACAATCAATAAGGCTCAAGGCCAATCAGTCAAGTACGTCGGGATTGATTTGAGGACAATGGTTTTTAGCCACGGACAGTTATATGTAGCACTTTCAAGATGTACATCAACAAACAGAATTTCTATACTTCTTCGACCAGACGGCACAACTGAAACTGCAAATATTGTTTATCCTGAAGTACTATTGTCTTGAAAAAGTTTTAAATCCAAAGAAACTTATACGATACCATTACAGCTTCCATTACCGTCTCGCCGCGTCGGTAATGCACGTCAGTACCGTCGTTCACTCCAGCCGTCGTCTTCACGTCTGGTAACTCTCTCCCCCTCTCCATCACTCCTTTCATCTCACTCCAAATATACTTATATAGCATTGTTATAGCTGTCATTATCACGTCGTGTCGATAACACGCGCCAATATCGTCGCTTTTCTAGCTATCCTCATCAGCACAGTCGCTTTCGCCGCCACTACCCTCACCAGTGCGGACGCTTCGACAGGCGCCCTTTCAGCTGGTGTTTTCACGAGGATATGAGGTAATGTATACGCTCATTACCTTTATCAAATTATATGCATTAAATAAGACGACTTATAATTGCAACTATCACCTTTGCAGGTGTGGGATAGGCATGTACCCGTCATTCCCATTGAAGAACGAGTCAATGGGTGGCCTAGGTGGCCCGTTCGTGGTAGAGTTCACCTATATGGGATGAGCCAAAATATTATTTGGCGATTAATGCCATATGCCCGTGATGTTTCAATGTTTTTAAGAAGAACATGGATGGAGATGCTTCTTGAGGGTATGTTTTCTCTATTAAAAATGTTTATAAATTCAATATAATGTACTAAAAAAAAACTAAAAATTATAAGATCATTTTCACAGAGAACCATATTGAGGGATGCCAGCGTTATGTTGTCGAGAGACAATTAATAAATGATGCGGCGATATGGAGGGCAGAACAAAGACGACGACTAATCATGGCAAGACGGAGGCAACAATTTTATAGAATATACCCATATTGATGGTGAGCACATATGTTTCGCCAAAGTGATTTTTTTCGCCTTTTTTTTAGATATATGGTTGTCATTTCTGATATGTTTGATCGCTTTATAAAGTAGTGGTACATTTTTTATTGTCTAAATCTTTCTCATTTGTTCACAGGTTGGAGTTTGTCTTATTTGTAGGGACCTGGTTCGGGATGAAACTGAAGACGGTGGATTATTATGTGATGAATGTAAATATGTCATAATGCAGTGATTTACATTATGTAATTAGTTCTAGACTTTCTATCTTCTTCTTGGGCATATTTTCATAGATACTTTCTAGCTGTTATTTTGCATGGTAATTGTATGGTGGAATTTTCTTACTTTGTCTTAAAGTTCTATATGTATGTTGATTGATTACTATTGTGTAGTAGTTTTCTATTGCTGATTCCTTACAGTCAAATGTGTATGAACCCAAGGAAGGAATAAGTCAATAGAGACACTTCTCAGGTGATGTTTCTCTCTCTCACTCTCTCTCACTATCTTCACTGTATTCTTCTGTATACAGTGAATATATCATTTACAATGCCACGCATTAAATATGCTTTTGTATAGAACACACAAAAGTCACATACTGTGGTGATAAGATATATATAGAAGTCACATACTATATTCTCTTTATCCATTTACAGTGAGAAGAGATATCATTCACAATACTGTGGTATATATATATATATATATATATATATATATATATATATATATATATATATATAAATATATATAGCATAGAACACTGTATAAATACTGTGAGATGATATATATATGTTCTCACCACAAAAGCATAGAACACTGTATACTTAAAACACTGTGAGAACACTGTATAATAAACACTGTGAGAACACTGTATAGCATATATCTTCTCACAGTATTCTATACAATGTTCTCACCACAAAGGATATACAGTGTATACAGAAGCATATGTTTATATAGTGTTCTCATATCTATAGTTTCTATGCTTTTCTCACAGTGTATATATATATATCTATAAACATATGAGAATTCTGTATGCTATTCTCTATCTTTTGTGGTGAGAAGATATATATATATATATATGTGAGAATATCATATATCTTTTGTGGTGAGAATAGCATATAGATGTGAGAATATCATATATCTTTTGTGGTGAGAATAGCATACACAATGTTCTCACATCTTTATAAACATATAGATGTGAGAATAGCATACACAGTGTACTGTGAGAATACTGTGTATATATCTTTTGTGGTTAATTGTTTATACTGTGTATATATCTTTTGTGAGAATAGCATACTGTGAGGAAAGATGTGAGAATAGCATATATATTTTGTGGGAATAGCATACACAGTGTTCTCACACCTTTTGTGTATAAAGATATATGCTATTCTCCATCATATATGCAATTACTTGAGCAAAAATCAAGGTATCACAATACAAATTTAAGAACTTTTTTGGTTTCTTTTTTTGAAAGGTTCTTTTCTTGGTTTCTTATTACAGTGCTGGTTTTAGTAGGGTATAAGTTTGGGTAGGATATGAGTTCACTTAGGATTTTGGGGATACGAGTCATTGTTTTTCCTGTGTACTTAAAACCAATAAATTTCTTTATCAAGTAAACCAGGTTTTACAAGGAAACAAGCAGATCTGTTCTTCCTGCCCGATTTTGCAGATGACTTTCCTGTTGCAATGCAGGTACATATCGAGTCGATTTTTAGTGATATTTCACTCAAAGACATTGTCAAATTTCCCTCTGATGCAAAGACCATTGTGAATCTGTAGATCATTGTGAAATATACAGACCATTGTGAAATATCAACATTGTGAAATATAAAGACCATTGTGAAATATCAACATTGTCTGTAGATCATTGTAGATCATTGTGAAATATCAACAATGTATGATCTACAGATTGACATTGTAGACCATTGTATGATCTACAGATTGACATTGTAGATCATTGTGAAATCTACAGATTGACAATGTAGACCATTGTGAAATATCAACATTGTCTTTGAGTCAAATTTCACTCAATGAAGCAGTTGTACCGGCAGCCGCTGCATTACCTCACCAACATCATGCTGAAGCAGTGGGACCTATCGAGGGTGGGTCGTGACGATGAGTATCGGCTGCTGGATGCCATCATCCATCCATTGAAAGCTGAGGCCCTCATCTGGTGCACAGAGGAGGTCCACAGGCTCACGTCCTCTCATCACCATGTAGCCAAATTCCAGTTCAGTTTTGGGTTTTATTGATGTAGGATTGACAATTCCAACAGTTTAACCCTTTCAGGGATATTTGAAAGTGACACTGTTTTTATGCTGCAGGTTCATTGACCAGAAGAGCTGAGATGTACATAGAATACATGAGGCACATCCCAATCCCTGCCCACCGAGGCTTCGTCATCCCGTTCACATCCTGGCAGGGACTGGCCAGATCAATGAAGCAGTTGTACCGGCAGCCGCTGCATTACCTCACCAACATCATGCTGAAGCAGTGGGACCTATCGAGGGTGGGTCGTGACGATGAGTATCGGCTGCTGGATGCCATCATCCATCCATCGAAAGCTGAGGCCCTCATCTGGTGCACAGAGGAGGTCCACAGGCTCACGTCCTCTCATCACCATGTAGCCAAACTCTGGGCTGCTGATCCCATGTATCATGCCCACGTTGATCCCATCATCCCCTGAACAAGACACCCATCTTTCAAGCGGCGGAAGCTCTTGAATGTGCAGATCTGTTCTATTTGGTGACGTTTAATCGGATTTAAAACAGCTTCAGTTTTAAAACAGCTTCAGTTTTATTCTGATTTAAAACAGCTGATTGGTCTTTGTTTTAGCTTCAGTTTTATTCTGCAGCTATATTCTCTTTATCCATTTACAGTGAGAAGAGATATCATTCACAATACTGTGGTATATATATATACCGCCAGCACCGAGCCTCTCTCTCTCTCTCTCTCTCATGTTCTAATATTTTCATTTTTTTCCTCTCGATTGCAGTTTCATGTGGCCAGCTGGAGTTGTTGCAGATCTGCAACCATGGGGTATTGGGTGTTCCTGTTTTTTCCTTTTAATCATGGCTAAATGCATCTGTTTTTTTCCCCTTACACTATGTAAATTTGTGTTTTAGCTACATTTGATTCAGTTCATATGTTTCCTTGCAATTGCAGATTGTAGATTGGCCCAAAGTCTCTGATGGTCTATAGAAATCGAATCATACTGATGGTGATGATGGGGTGACGGGGTGACGGTGTTGCTGCTACTGGTGCTGGTGGTGATGGCAGGTGGTGGTGGGTGGAGAGAGGGAGGGTATGGTGCATATCAGGTGTATTACCACCATAACATTTAATTTGATGGTTAAGATTCTAAGTTTAGCTTCTTTTTTTTTTTTAAAGTTGATTTGGTTGAGCCAGTGTCAACTAAGATGGCCAACATTTCAAAGTTTCTTAGTTACAATATTCTCCAATTTTGTAAATAAATCCATGAATAATTTATGAAACTTAAAGGCAGAGAAAGTATTCTTCGAATTATTCAGAAGCGTGCCCGAATAACTCCCGAATTATTTGTGAATTACTCATAATTTTATAAATGGTTATTTGCTAATTCCTCCCTAACCATAGGTAATTATCAAAACCTTCCTCACTTTTTAGGAATTACTGCACCTCCTGTATGCACAGTGCACGTGCAAATGTGTACACACATGTAGTAATGCAACTGTGTGTATGCTGTACTGCACCTATGTACGTGATTGAGGTTTCTGTAATTTGAGGGCTCCCCAATCAAAGGAAGAGGATTGAAGTTTTTTTTTTTTTTTTCCTATTGAGATCTTCCATGGATGTGATCATTGATTGCCACATCAGGTGTTGGAGCCAATTGCTCCAGCACTTGCTTGAGCCAAGTATTGTTCTTTTTTATGGTCCAATCGTGATATGCTATGTTGTCCAAAAGAAAGGGCATAATGGGCGAATGCAATCTGGTAGCAATTATAGTCCCCATTATACCCTTTCTTTTTGCCGACGAGGTAGACCATGATTAGGTCGTAAGCAAGTGGAACAAATTAATCGGGTAGTAAATATGCTCTTCATTTAGGTTAGGGATTTGTTGCACTTGCTTACGGCTCAATCACGGTTTGCCACATGTTAGTGTTTTGATTCGTTATATCACATCTAATTTCTTTTTTTATATATTGAATAAATCCAAGAGATTATTTGAATAATGTGGGTGTCTTACCGAAGGGTGATTTCATCGGACGGTTATGCCTGATGTGCGCACCACACCAAATATGGGCGCCCTCACCAAATGTGGGCGCCTTCATCGAATATGGATGCCCCTACCGAATGTGGGTGCCTTCACAGAATATGGATGTCCCGGGCCAGCCAAATGTGAGCGCCTTCACAAACGGTTGCCATCCTCAAAATATTATCACATTTTTCAAAATATTATCACCACTTTTAAATTATTCTTGCCACACATAAAATATTGTCTCCTTCAAAATTTTGTCCTTGAAATCTTTTGTTGCCGAAAGTGTTTTGATCCATTACATCACATCTGATTTCTTTTTTTACATATTGAATTAAATCTATGAGACAGTTTGAATAACATGGGCGCCTTACCGAATAGTGATTTCATTGGACGGTTGTGCATGATGTGGGCGCCACGCTGAATATGGGCGCCCTCATCGAATGCGGGCGCCTTCACAGACTGTGGACACCCTATTGAATGTGGGTGCCTTCACAGAATGTGGATATCCCTGGCCAGCCGAATGTGGATCCTCAAAATATTATCACATTTTTCAAAATATTATCACCACTTTAAAATTATTATTTCCACCTTTAAAATATTGCCTCTTCCCTCAAAATTTTATCACGCCCTCAAAATATTTTGTCGCCCTCAAAATCTTTTGCGTGCTGACAGGCACGGGCTTTACTATATATATATATATATATTCAGAAATCTTCATCCATCTATTAAATTGTTCAATGAAAAATGAAGGCAAAAATCAAGTACTGAGGTGCAGGGGTAAAAAGGGAACAAAATGCATATGAGCACGAGGAAAATACTTACACTAGCTTCTGCCACAAATTACAGTTTAGCAAGTCGGTTGCTTTTAATGGAATCTAAGGAGCATCCAAATCTGGAAGAAGTTCGGAGAAGGATGAGAGATCATATGCCACCTCGGTATATATGTTTGGAACCACCAGTACATATATGCTCTGTTGTTAGAATAAAAAGTGGAAATATATAATGTCTATGAGCAGGTAGATCAATATATTATTCAAGCAAGCTGACAATGCATGTGAAGATGGACTGAATACATTCAGTGATCCAAGAAATCCACTTTTCAGCTCGAAGGTTTTCCCGATTATGCTCAACCTGATTGACGTGGCAGCGTTCAACTGGTGGAGTAAGATTTAAATGTCGCCATTGTCAGCCACCAGTTGAACACTATCATGTCAATCGGGTTGGCAGAATCGGAAAAACCTTCGGGGCTGAATAGCATTTCTCAATACAATAATGATCTTGAGCTTGATGAACAATATAGAGATTGGTGGTGAGATTCCACGAGAATACCCGAACTGCCACTCGAAAAGATCACAATTTAGGATGTCCATAGATGAAACCCTCATAAAATACTGTTATCACTATCTAAATATTGTTCTCCCTCGAAAATATTTTTGTTGCCATCTTTGAAATATTGTCACTTCCTCAAAATATTGTCTCCGCCCTCGAAATCTTTGGCGTGCCGACAGGCACGGGCTTTACTAGTATATATATATATGGGTCAGGATCGGATGACCCAGTAAAATTTGACCCATTAATAACCCAACACCCTTTGATGCACTTAGAGGTTATATAATGGGCTGATTTTTTGTAGACATGTCGTCTATGGTATGTTGATCATCCTCAGAAAAAATCAGCCCATTCTAAAACCTCTAGGTATATCAAATGCGCTCTTCAAATCAACGGTTTTTTACTGTCAATTTTAACCGTTGATTTGAAGATCGCATTTGATGTACCTAGAGGTTTTAGAATGGGCTGATTTTTTGTGAGGATGATCAACATATCATAGAAAACATGTCTACAAAAAATCAGCCCATTCTAAAACCTCTAGGTGCCTCAAAGGGTGCTGGGTTATTTACTGGGTCAAATTTTGCTGGGTCATCCGATCCTGACCCTATATATATATATATATATATATATATATATATATATATATATATATATATATATATATATATATATATATATATATATATATATAGGGGCATGCTATGCTGCGGCATGCGGTACGTGCGGCACAGCACCGCAGCCGTCTGATGCACGCGCTGCGTGCATCGCATGCACGCAGCAGTGCATCAGACGGCATGCGGTAGGTGCCGCACTTACCACATGCCGCATTCAAGCATTTCTATATATATATATATATATATATATATATATATATATATATATATATATATATATATATATATATATATATATATATATATATATAGTACATATTATAGCATGTGTATAATGGGGTTTCCATATATGGAAGATCCTCCATTATCATTTAGAGTAAATATTACATCTTGAGTATAATGAGATTTCCATGTGATGAAGATCCTTAATAAAATCTAATCAAATAAAACAAGTATTTGTTGTGGCTGATTTTGTACTACTTGTATTCCAATCCTATCCATGTGAATATCTTGCCCTATCTTGCCCATCAATACCTATACAATCTTGTTGAGATGGCAGATTCTTGAGTATTGTAATCTTGATTGTTATTACTCCCCCTCAAATTGGGTCGGGGAGAGATATAGAGGCCCAGTATGATCTTCAAGTCATTAAAATAAGTTCTTGGCAAGAGCTTGGTAAAAATGTCAGCCAATTGATTTGTAGATGGAATGAATCGAGTCGTGAGTGAACCGAGGGCTACATTCTCTCGTACAAAATGATAGTCAAGCTTAACATGTTTGGTGCGCACGTGAAACACCAGATTTACAGTCATATGAAGGGCACTAATATTATCGCAAAACAGAGACGGTGGATTAGATCACAACCCGAAGGTCTCGAAGAATGAAAGTGAGCCAAACGAACTCAGCTGTTGTTTGAGCTATAGACCGGTACTCAGCCTCTACTGAGGATCGAGATACAGTAGGTTGCTTCTTCGTACACCAAGAGATGCAATTATTACTGAGGAATATGCAGAACCCCGTTGTAGAGCACCTTGTAATTGGACATCCAGCCCAGTTTGCATCAGAGAATCCATAAAGGTCCAAATATGAATGCGATAAAATATGAAGCCATGATTAATAGTGCCACTGACATAGCAAAGAATACGCTTTACGATCTGAAAATGGTGCATCGTAGGAGACTGCATAAACTGGCACGCAAAGTTCACACTGAAAGCGAGATCGGGCCCGAGTAAAAGTCAAATACTGAAGAGCGCCTACCAAACTATGGTAGTAAGTCGAATCGGGGAATGAGTCATCTTGACACCTTGTTTGAGATTTGACTGCCATAGGGGTGTGAATAGGATGACTACCTTCTATTTGAGCTCTTTCAACTAAATCATGGGCATACTTGTCTGGGAAAGAAAAAAACCTCTAGAGGAATAATGAACCTCGACCCCAAGAAAGTACTGTAATGGGCCCATATCTTTCATGGAAAATTCGAAACCCAACTTCTGAATAAATTGGTGAAGGATCTCGGACTTATCACCTGTCAAGATAATGTCATCAAAATAGAGTAAAAGCACCAACATTCCATGTTTCGAGCAACATATGAACAAGGAAGGGTCTACTACACTGCAATAAAAACTAAGGGTGCGTTTGGCGTTGGTTTTGAAATTTTAGGTTTTGATTTTGGAATACCAAGAACTAGTTTTGTGCATAACCAGTTTTAGCTTATCGAAAACCAGTTCTATAATTATCAATATTTGAGCATTTAGCAATAAAACCAGTTTTAACCCTAAAACTAGTTTTGCAGTTATTTCCTCTATTTTTAAATATTCTATTTGTAAAACAATATCTATATAACATATTCTATCCATCACATTCTTTTTCTATAGTATATTCTCTCTATAATATTTTCTCTGTATCATTTTCTCTCCAATAATTTCTTATTCTAAAACATTATTTGTGTAATACTCTCTGCTTATATTTTCTCTATATAATATTTCTCTTTAGAGTACTTTCTCTCTCTATAATATTTTTTATCAATAATATTTTCTCTTTATAATATTTTCTCTCTATGATATTTTCTTCTTCTTTATCTTATGTCAATTTCTCTCTACAATATTTTATTTTTCTAAAATGTTCTCTCCAATATTTTCTCTCTACGATATTTTCTCTTTCTAAAATATTTTCTCTCCAATATTATCTCTATGATATTTTCTCTCTATAATATTTTCTTTTCTCACTATGTCATTTTCTGTCTAAAATACTCTCCTTTTACAATTCTCTCTACACTATTTTTTCTCTAAAATATACTTATTTTATAATATTTTTTCTCTCTAAAATATTCTCTTGCTATAAGATTTTCTCTCTCTAAAAATATTCTCTCTATAACACTTTCTCTGATATTTTCTCTCTATAATATTATTTCTCCTCACTTTACCCCATTTTTTCTCTCTATGATATTTTCTCTTTATAATATGTTTTTTATTTTAGTTTCTCTTTTAAGTATTTGCTCTTTAAAATATTTTGTCTTTACAATATTTTCTCTCTCTAAAATATTTTATTTGTACAATATTTTTTCTCTCTCTAAAATATTCTCTTTTTACAATATTTTCTCTTTATAAAATATTATCTTTCTATAACATTTTTTCTATCTACAATATCTTCGATCTCTTTCAACAATATTTTTTCTCTATACCATTTTTTCTCTATGATATTTCCTCTGTATAATATTTTTTTCTCTTTATGTTATTTTCTCTCACTATAATATTTTCTCTTTCTAAAATATTCTCTCTCTATAATATTTTCTCTCTCTAAAATATTCTTTTTCTATAAAATCTTCTCTCTAAAATATCATATTCTATACTATTTTCTCTCTACAACATTTCTTTCTTTGAAATATTCTCTTTTTATACTATTTTCTCTTTCTAAAATATTATTTCTATAATATTTTCTCTCTTGAATATTTTCTCTCTCTATGATATTTTATCTCTATAATTAATATTTTTCTCCCCTCTACGCTATTTTCTCTCTCTATAATATTTTTTTTCTAAATTTTATTCTCTATAATATATTCTCTCTCTAAAATATTCTCTTTTTATAATATTTTATTTCTATAAAATATTCTCTTTCTATAATATTTTCTCTCTACAATATTTTTTCTTTCTAAAATATTCTCTATCTATAATATTTTCTCTCTCTAAAATATTCTCTTTCTATAATATTTTCTCTCTCTAAAATATCCTATTTCTACAAAGTTTTCGCTCTATAACATTTCTCTCTCTAAAATATTCTCTTTTTATAATATTTTCTCTCTCTAAAATATTCTGTTTCTATTATATTTTCTCTCTCTATGATATGTTCTCTCTCTATTATTAATATTTTTCTGCTCTCTATGTTTTTTCTCTCTCTATAATATTTTCTATCTAAACTACTCTCTATAACATATTCTCTCTCTAAAATATTATATTTCTATAATATTTTATCTCTCTAAAATATTCTCTTTCTATAATATTTTCTCTCTCTACAATATTTTCTTTTTCTATAATATTTTCTCTCTCTATAATATTTCTTTTCTATAATATTTTTTATCTTCAATATTTTCTCTCACTGCATATTTATTTATTTATTACTCTTTCTCTATATTCTTCTCTTTAGAATTTTCTCTCTCTATAATATTTTTATATCTATCATATATTTTCTCTAAAGTATTCTCTCTATAATAATTTTCTCTCTCTACAATATGATATGTATATATTCTCTCGGTTTTAATTTTTTCTCTTTACAACAGTTTCTCTCTACAACATATATGTTATTCACAATAATTTCTCTTAATTATTGTTTTGCCTTCTTGCCTCAAGAACCCAAAAAAAGAACCCAAAAGCAAAAAATTTCTATGTTTGGGTTTTGATGATTTTCTGGTTTTGGTTTTGGAAAACCAATTTTCTAATCGAATCCCAAACGCACTAAAATATTATACCAAAACCAGTTTGGCAAGCGGAACTAGTTTTGAAGCAAAACTAGGCCTCCAAAACCAATGCCAAACACACCCCAAGTGATAATAGAAAATCACTAAAGCGATCAAACCAGGCTTGTGGGGCCTGTTTGTGTCCATAGAGAGCCCGAGTTAGTTTGCAAACATAATTAGGCCGAGTAGGATCAGAGAAGCCCGATGATTGGTCCATGTAGACTGCTTCTTTTATATTCCCATGCATGAAAGCATTTTAGACGTCTAATTGTCTAATATCTCATCCTTGTACAGTAGCTACTGTTAGGACGGCTCGAATTGTACTGGGTTTGATGACAGGAGAGAAAGTCTCTGAAAAGTCTATGCCTTCAACTTGGGCATAGCCCTTAGCCACGAAGCGGGCCTTTAAACGTTCCAGGGTGCCATCTATGTTTAATTTGGTCTTATAGACCCATTTGCAGCCGATCACATGCATTTGAGAATTTCTAGGTACCAAGTCTCACATATGATTTTGGTGTAGTGCATCCAATTCCTCCTTCATCGCATTTAGCCACCCAGGATGGTTTAGTGCTGAACGTGTAGTTTTGGGTTCTTTTGGGATAGATGAATAGAGATGAATATTTGCATACCGTCAGATTTTCGCCTTGGGAGCCAGAATTGGCGCCCTGGGCGCCAATGTAATTTATACAGCACGTTGTCATCTTGTTTTGCCCATATCTTTTGACTCAGGTGTCGGAATTGAGTGTTCTTGGGCTTGTTTTGAAGCTATTGACGAGCTCTACCATATGGTCCATATTATGCTATCATATTAGCCTCTTTTCCTTGCAATTAGTATTTTCTTATAATATAAGATAAAACGTGTAAAGGTGCAGATAAGGCTATAAAATGAATGTTACGAGTGTAGGTTTAGGAGCGCTAATGTGAGATATTTAAGCACTAATCAATCCCCACCATGTTCTGGCCCCAATCCGTTTGATTCTTTTTCTCCATGGCATCTACTACTGTGCACTCCGTCGTCGCAATCTCTCCACCGCTGTAGGCGGTTCATTTTTAATTGACCTCGGCCAGCGACTGACCTAACTGGTCACTTACCATCGAGGCCGCGCTCTTCATTCACGATCTCTGGGGAAACATCATCGGTGAGGATCCATCTCCGGCTTCTCCTCGATCACCAGTAGCATCGTTGCCAGTAGTGCATCGCATGTTCCTGCTATTGCTATGGCTGACCTTACGTGGCGTCGTCATGACCAAGACATCCGGTCCTATCTCGTGGACACTATTGCTCATCCACTCCTTACACCCATCGGTCACCTTCCCACGGTGAGCGCAATGCGAGAGTATCTCCAGGACTGGTTTCTTCCACATGGTGGTACACGCCGGCATCAGCTTATTTGTGTCTCTCAGTCTGCTCGTTAGAGGGAGCATACGATTCAAAATTACTTCAGCTTGATGAGTGCCTACTGGTCTCTAATCCCCGAGCGATATGCTTGCTTGCACTCCAGGGATTTCCATCCCTACCTTGACGAGGACCACCTCCACCAGTTCCTAGTTGCGCTTAGGCCGGAGTTTGCTCTCATTGTTGTCCAAATTCTTCACCGTGAGCCTCTCCCTCGGCTAGAGGATACCTTGCTAACCTTGGTCGACCAGGAGACTCACCTCCAGACACAAGGTCCCCATCCTCCTCCTGGACCAGACAATGCCCTGGCCGTCAGCTTCCCTGACGGGTCTATCTTCTATCATTATTGCAAGGAGCCCGGTCATATGAAGCATGAATGTCCCACTTGTCCTCCTCATAACCCCTACTAGGGACCGGACAAGAGGGAATAATGCTGGGCTACTGGTTCTCAGGATGATCATCATGGCGGTCTAGGCGGACGGAGCCATGACCGTGGTCCATCCTCTTATCGTTAGTTTGGTAGTACTGCAGCAGCTGCTACAGTGCCTCCGGCTTCTCCGGTTGCTACTACTGCACCGTCTCCGCCTGAGCCAGATCATCTTTAGTGACTCGAGGAGCTACTTATTCGCCACCTCTCCTCCTCTAGATCCTCGGCTTCTCATGACTTGTCTACCACCTCTGGTACTATTGCTCAATGGATTTTTGATTCAGGTGTCTCTTGTCACCTCACCTATGATTCTACTATGCTCATTGACTGTTCTTCTGCTCCCGTCCATCTGGAGGTCCACACTGCGAATGGGACTCTTGTCCCTATTCCGTAGTGTGGATCCATTACTCCTACCTCAGATCCTACTGTTCACCTAATATTACCCCTTGTCCATCATACACCTCTTCTTCATATTAATCTAAATTCTATCAACTCTCTTTGCGACTCAGGACCGATTGTCATCTTTACCTTTTCTAATTGTGTTGTGTAGGATTCGCCGACGGGTCAGAGGATTGGGCTGGGCCGTAGAGCAGGAGTGTACCAACTGGACCATCTTTATGTTTCGTTTATTCCTATTGCGTCTACCATGTCTGTTACCTCTGATGCCGACTTATGGCATAGAAGGTTAAGTCATTTATCTAGTGATCGACTCCAAAACATTTTTTCTTCTGGCACTTTTGGTCGTGTGTCCTCTCTCTCCCTCTTTGTCTGTATGGGTTGCAGATTGGCAAAGCATCTAGCTTTTTTATTTTTTGCTAGTACTGCCCGTTTTGTCGCCGTCTTTGATTTAGTGCATTCTGATATTTGGGGTCCTGCACCTGTTGTATCTATTTCTGGTTTTATGTATTGTATTTGTTTTATCGATGACTACTCTTGGTGCACTTAAGTTTATCGTATGCATCACCGGTCTGAGCCCCCTCAAATTTATCGAACATTCACTACTATGATTCATACTCAGTTTGGTCAGTGCATTAAGACCTTTTGGTCTGATTGTGCCAAAGAGTATCTTTCCTCCAAGATGTGTGAGATTCTTCAATCATACAGTACTTTTCACTAACAGTCTTATCCCCGCACTCATGAGCAGAACGAAGTTGTCGAACGTAAGCATCATTATATCCTCGAGACAGCACGAGCTTTGCTTCTCTCTGCCTCTGTCCCTTACTCTTATAGGCAGAAGCTGTTATGACGGTCGTTCACCTCATCAATATCACTTCGTCCTCTGCTCTATCTGGTGCCACTCCTTACGAGCATTTCTGCTCCAGTCCACCTGACTATTTTTCTCTTCGCACATTTGGGTGTACGTGTTTCGCACTTCTACCTCCCTATGAACATAACAAACTCTCTTCTAGGTCAGTAAAATGTGTTCACTTGGTCTCAGTCAGGAGCACAAAGGGTATCAATGCTTTGATCATTTTGCTTGCCGGATTCGTGTTTCCCATCATGTTTTATTTATTGAGGATGTCCCGTTCTTCTCCACTGAATCGCAAGATCTTTCCCCACCTCTTTTATCTCAATCTCTGCCCCCACTACTCTTTTCAAATCCTTTATTCTCACCGTCTCTCCCATCTCACCCACCTTCCTTTCCTTCATTGTCTCCATCACCTTCTTCACCTTTACCACCACCTCCGCTGCCACCCCTACCTTTCTCGCCTTCTCCACCTCTCCCATAATCTCCATCCCCACCACCTCTATCTCCCCCGCCTGTCACATGTGTCTACACTCGTTGCTCCACAATCCCTTCCATCGAGACTGTCTCTACTGGTACTCCTCTACTTGCAGTTGCTCCCTCCTCTCGAGTAACGGATCTTGGTTCTGTTCGGTGCTACCTTGCGCATGAACATCACCCTCCTAACAGATATGATTGCTCTTCTGACAGGGATGGCTACTCTACATTTACCTCTACCTCTCCTGACACCTCTAGATACTTCGTTCTTGCTTCCTATTCTCTATCCTACCAGGTCTTTCTCACTGCTATATTGGAAAATCCTATGATAGAGGCTCACAACAGAAGCGATTTGCCAATCCAAAGACTGTGCGTGGTGCACGTTACATGATAAAACTTTCATTGAAACTAATATGCGTGCACAAGTGTGCATGTGAATCGAACACCCTAAGGTTAATCTAGCGATCCACATGTCTAGCATGTATACAATTTGAGCCTATGCTATATTACGTATTAGAGCGATACATACCTGCGTGCAGATCTTTTAACCACGGAGAATTGTCTTCTTTGTCGATGGAGATGGAAGATAGTCCGCGAAGAAGCCGATGATACACGAAAGATGGTGCCTTCAATGTTTACCTGATCTCACACGATGCACGATGTGCCAACGAAGGATCTTTGAGTGTCCTCTTTACATTAGCCCTTCTCGTCTGCGAAGACACCACGTGAGAAAGACGAAGTCGCAAGTGAGGAAGACGAGAGAGAGATGAAAGATTGAGGCCGGCCCCCTAGATTACGTGTGCAACTTGTTAGGGCCGGCCTAACTTCTCTTCCCTTGTCTTCTTGCTTCTAGGGATGTAATTCCCAAAGTCAAACCCATGTGCTTATTCAATAGGGATGGCCCCCTTATTAAGGAGCTCCCTACTCCTATAAACAAGGGGGGCCAGCCATGCATGTCCTCAAACCCATAGGGTCGACTTCCTTAGTGCATAGTAACGTTTGATTTTACCAAAACACCATTATGTCACTAATTAGTCGTCCTACGTGTGCGAGAACTCGCATGACACATAAAAGTGAAGTGCATTAGTGATTTTACTATTCACCAGGGTGTCCTTAGTAAACACATAGGGTGCCCCCTAGTAAAGTCAACTAGTCAACTCGTAACATGTCCTAGTGCTTTGCATCCATGTGGCAGAGTCCACTTATGGTAAGGGATGACATCGTGTATTTCCGTACCAGCCTAGGGTTTCCCTTTAGCACACACACGAAGCTACGCATCTACCATACACTAGTGTGAAGCACACACAGAATATAGATTTGGACTTCCTGCTTCCTCTAACTACGTCTTGTGTTTCGAGGAGATGGTACAAGGACTGTACATAATATCGATCATGTGGAACTTTCATGGATCATGGTTTATGGTTTCCAACTCAAACTCGATCAACATTGTGGGGAAAATTTATGTGTTGTCTTGATCAGAGACTTCACCCCACAATTCTTGATTGAATTGGATGATTTGTATTCGTGGAGATGGAAATTAGAGAGTAGAGAGAGAGATAACACATGGAGTTGTTATCGGAGTTCGATCTTACGACCCACGTCTCCGGATGAGAGGTGCCACCTGGTTCGCACTATTATATATAAAAAAGAGGGGTAGCATTCTCTCGATTGGCCGAGAGAACTTTTTACAAATTGGTTGCACGGAGCAACTAGAAGGGTGCTAGAAGAAGAGACGAGAGCTCTAGCTCTGGAATTCTCTACTCCTCTGATTGAATGACCAACCAATCAACCCCTTTCTCTGGATACCAAAGGGGTCCTTTTTATGGCTGAGGCATGTACCCGATATGACAGTGATGATGTGGCACTAGTTCTGGGCCTCCTTGCTGGGCCCCTATTGGGCCGTTGTTTGGGCCCAATAAGGGGGGCTTACTTTACGGGCCCTATAGAGCAGGTCTATGGGCCTGAGGTCCCTACATAGGCCGTTGTGCGGGCCCACGTGGGTCTGGTCTAATCTAGTATAATTTTTGCACCCACAGACATATTATCTAAGTGTACCATCGATCCTTTGAGTTTGATAACATGCGTAACCACCCAGAGTGCGACGTAGGCTGCACTCCTTTCTCCCTGGACTTACTATATTCTCTCGCATACCCATGCTCCTCGCTTAGTAGTAGTAAACTTGTTGTCCCTCTATATGGTTCCATGATGCAACTCGAGTGGTGGAGAATACAGTCAGGCTCGAGTGCTCATATGATTCGGTTCCTTTCAGGTTGACTACGTACGTCGTACCTCCGATTACCCTACCGAGTAATCGGATTTGGTCACAATCCAATTGATAACCACCAATTATGGGTTTAATATGACACAAGTTAGACCAAGGGACACACCTCTCGTTAGGGGTGTGGATGGTCTGCAGGAGTGGCACACTGATGCGACGCCAGCCAGGTAACCTGGTACACCGTGGTTTTAGGTCACGTAACCGAACACTCATAATTTGGTGTACCAAAGAACCACATAACTGGTTAGCCCATCAGTCATGGTTTCTCAGTGTAGGATTATTTTATCTTAAGTAGAAACACGGCTTAGTGCTCTGGTGTCTGCTCACT